>CAUYON010008752.1:0-16221 GCA_963573935.1 Arctocebus calabarensis
TAGGACCAGAACAGTACCCAGCTCGGAGAAAGTGTTACATAAGTATTGCCTGTTACTCCTTAGTATTTCTTTTTTTAATAGAAATAAAATCCCCCTATATGAGCTCGGCGCCTGTGGCTCAACGGGCTAAGGCGCTAGCCATGTGCACCTGAGCTGGTGGGTTCGAATCCAGCCCAGGCCCGCCAAACAACAATGATGGCTGCAACCAAAAAATGGCCAGGCGTTGTGGCAGGCACCTATAGTCCCAGCTACTTGGGAGGTGGAGGCAGGAGACTCGCTTGAGCCCAGGAATTGGAGGTTGCTGTGAACTGTGATCCCACAGCACTCTACCCAGGGTGACAGCTTGAGGCTCTGTCTCAAAAAAAAAAAAAAAAGAAATGGAACTGAGTATCAAACCTTCATCTGTCCAACTCCAGAGGCCTCTTCTGTGCAATGAAAGTAATTTGGGGGAAAAAATCTAGGCCTCAGGACTCCAGAGAATCTAAGACCTCTGCTCAGGGAGAAGCATGGGCATGGATGTGCCCGGCCAGCCCCTATTCTCTGTCTTTTCGTTCTCCACTGAGGGACCCAACTCCACCACTCTCTGTCCATAGAGTATGAGTGAATCTGATCCCATCCCCGGCTTTAAGGATATCCACATGACTGAGAACCTGACCATGGACGGCCTTACATCCTAATCTAAGCCAGTGAGAGCCAGACTGGGATTTACAGGAATAGATGAGAAAGCGCATTCACCTTCCTGTGGGTTTCTGGGCTGATAGGACATTTTTTTTTTTTTTTGAGACAGTCTCACTTTGTTACCCAGGCTAGAGTGCTGTGCTGTCACAGCTCACAGCAACCTCAAACTTCTGGGCTCAAGTGATCTTCCTGCCTCAGCCTTCCAAGCAGCTGGGACTATAGGCACCCACCACCATGCCTGGCTAATTTTTCTGTTTTTAGTAGAGGCAGGGTCATATGCTTGCTCAAGCTTGAACTCCTGAACTCAAGGAATCTTCTCACCTCGGCCTCCTGGAGTGCTAGGATTACAGGTGTGAGCCACCTCACTTGGCCGATAGGATAATATTATTAATAGTAGCAGCACCAGTAGCAGTTGCAGTAATAAAATGACAGCTAATACTTACAGAGCATTAAGTGTTTAGCTGCCTTTGGTGCTTTATATATATTAATTAATGTGCTTAATCTTCCAGAGAGACATAAAAACATGATATCATTCAAGCACCTGGATCCCACTGTGCCTGAAGTTAGACACCCCTGGAATTTTTTTTATGTGACCCAATAAATTCTCTTTTGCTTAAACTGGTTTGAGTTGAGTTTTTGTCCCTTGCCACTGAGACATCCCTGACTAAACCACCTGCCTTCTGGACATTATCTAAGCTTCTATCTCTCCATCATTGTTGTAGCTGAAGCGGCACACCCATTAACTGTTTTGTGCCTGTCTCTGACTCACAGGTTTCCACTGGAGTTCTTGGTCTATCCTTCCCATGCAGAGGCCACAGGTCTGTCCCTTTTCCCACGCACCCTGAGCGTAGGTGTGCGTGCACACCCTTGTTCCAGGAAGGTGCTCCGCGGGCTTTGCTTGGCCCCAAAACAGACCTCGTTATTAGTGTGATGACAGCTAATAAACAGTCCTCCCGAGCCAGACCAGCTGCTTTGCATAGACGGTGATCTCACCGAGTCTTCCCAACAACCCTGCAAGGCAGGCATTGTCATCCCCATTTTAAAGATGAGGAAAATGAGGTCTAGAGAAGCAAAGCCTGAGTCGCACAGTTCCTAAGCAACAGGGTCTGCACTCCCTAAGTGGAGTTCCTGCTCTCGACAACATTGGTTCATTCAAGCGTCAGCTGAGAAATGTCACCTCCCTTGGAGGCCTTCCCAGGCCCCACCTAAAACCTAAAACGTGGCCCTGATTCTCTCTAGCTCCTTCCCCTGTGTTGATGTCCCCAGCAGGCTTCCATATGACATTCTGTGCTGAATGTTGTCATTGTAGCTGCCTCCCCCACTATAACTTCAACCCTGTGAATGTGGAGACTGTGCCTCTTGCTTGGCCCTCGGCAGGTGTTCAGCCGGTGGTTGAGTAGAGAAACAAACCAGCCAGAATTCAGGGCAGCCTTTGTCCTGCTGAATCTCCTCTCAGGCCACTCAGGATTCTCACGGCCTCCTCTGGTCTCCTCCCACCACTGTCTTCTCTCCACGACATCCTCCCTGACTTCGAGAGCCCCCGTCTTGCCTCCAGAAAAGGCTCAAACTTCTTCCTGGGGGTTCCTGGTTCCTTTCTTGACTTCACAGACCTTCCTGACAGCTTCTGGTGCCCTGGGGCAGAGAGGGACTGGACCCCAAACCTCCCAGCTGACCTCTCCTGGAATCTTTCTTATGTTCACACAATTTCTCTTTGGAGAAAGGGGAGAAAGGAAGGGGCGGGAGAGCAGTGTCCACCCTGCCATGCACTCAAGATTCCAGAACCTTCACAGATGGACACAGCTATAGAGGCCAGGCCTGGGCCGCAGGACTCTGGGGCTGACCTGAACCATAGGCTCATCCACGCTACTTCCCTCTCATTTGGGGCTAGAACTTACCAACAGAGCCTTTCTTTGCCTGCATTTGGTGGTTTGTTGTTTAAAGGAACAAAAAGAGAAGTGTCCGGAGAAAATGCGCCCCCCCCCCCCCCCAATCACAGGGCATTTCTCACTGCTACTGGGCCCCATGGGGAAATTCCGCCTTCTGGGACAGTCCCTCATGTGGAAACCAGTGTCCTGGGTAACTGAATGTTCCAGATAACTAAGGATGACCTTCTTAATCAGAGGATGAAAAGTGAGACCTGCAGATGACTCTGAGACCCCCAGGAAGCTCTGTTAGGCCAGAGCTCTTTTCATTTAATAATTCTATTGAAATACAATTCACATGATAGAAAATTTGCCCCATGAAAGTATACAATTCAATGGTTTTAGTATATTCACAGAGTTGTGCAACCATCACCACAATCAATTTTAGAACATTTAATCGCCTCCCTAAAACACCCCTTGCCCATTAGCACCACTCCCCAACCCCCAGCCCCAGCCCCCGGCAGCCACTGGGCTACTTGCTGTTTCTATAGATGGCCACTTTTGGGTATTTCATATCAAGGGCATCTTACAATACATAACTTTTGTGACTGGCTTTATTCACTTAGAATGATGTTTTCAAGGTTCATCCACACCATCACACATATCAGAATTTCACTCCTTTTTATTGCCAAATAATGTTCCATTGTAAGGATACGCTGTGTTTTGTTTATCCATTCATCAATGAATGGACATTTGGACTATTTTCACCATTCCACTATGATGAATAATGCCTCTGTGAACATGGCAGTATGTAAGTTTCTCTGCAGACATATACAGTATTTCCATTTCTTTTGGGTCTGTACCCAGGAGTGGAATGTCTGGGTCATATGGTAACTCTATGTTTACCCTTTTAGGGAACTGCCAGACTTTTTTCCCAAAGTGGTTGCACCATATGAGAGTTCCAGCTGGCCCATGTCCTTGTCAACACTTGTTATTATCTGTCTTTTTTGATGATTTGCCATCCTGGAAGGTGTGAAGTGGTAAGCCAATGCTTTTCCTTAGTTATTTGGAAACATTTAACAATTAAGAGAGTTTATAACAAAATCTGGATTGCTGACTCCTCTTGAGCAAAATGGCTTTCTGTCTTGACTAGGACATGTTTCCTGTGGAAGTTGAATCATACCTACCCCCCAGCTGGCCACAGTCCCCATCCATCCACCTCCTTTGTTGAAGGGACCTCAGAAGATGATGACTCTTCATCATATGACTTTTCTTTCTTTCCTTTCTTTCCTATTCCTTTTTTTTTTTTAGACAGACTCTCAAGCTGTTGCCCTGGGGAGAGTGCCATGGTGTGGCAGCTCCCAGCAACCTCAAACTCTTGGGCTTAAGCGATTTTCTTGCCTCAGCCTCCCAAGTAGCCAGGACTACAGGTGCTCGCTACAATGCCCGGCTATTTTTTGGTTGTAGTTGTCCTTGTTGTTTGGCGGGCCCGGGCTGGGTTCGAACCCGCCAGCTCCGGTGTATGTGGCCCTGGCTGCTGAGCCACAGGTGCTGAGCCCATCATTTGGCTTTTCTGATATCAACTTCCCTCAAGCGGACTAGAACTTGAACCTCAAATACATTTAAACAGAGTTCCACATCGACACATTGTGCAGGGTAAGAATCCCTTACCCAAAATGCTTGGGACCAGAAGCATTTCCGATTTGGGATTTCTGTCACATAGTGGAATATTTGCATACAGACCACATGTAATGGGATGTCTTGAGGATGGGGCCAAAACATGAAATTCATTTATGTTTCATACACACCTTATATACATACCCTGAAGGCACTTTTGTTTAATATTTTCCGTAATCTTTTTTTTTTTTTTTTGAGACAGAGCCTCAAGCTGTCACCCTGGATAGAGTGCTGTGGCATCACAGCTCACGGCAACCTCCAATTCCTAGGTTCAAGCGAGTCTCCTGCCTCTGCCTCCCAAGTAGCTGGGACTACAGGCGCCCGCCACAATGCCCAGTCATTTTTTTAGTTGCAGCCACCATTGTTTGGTGGGCCCAGGCTGGATTCAAACCTGGCAGCTCAGTTGTACATGGCTGGCACCTTAGCCCGTTGAGCCACAGGCGCTGAGCCAATATTTTCAGTAATCTTATGTGTGAGACAAGTCTGTATATGTTGACATAGAAAGCAAAGATGTCACTGCTCAGCCACCTATGTGGATGATTGGTGGTCATCTGGCACCATCATTTCCTGGCTCTGAATTTATACACTACCAATAAGCAATCATTTTCTTACACTTATGCACACATAAGTACTTAACAGTAGAAATAATGATGGATCATTAATACAATGAAAAATACTATGTTCAGGTAATTGAGTAGAATAGTAGCTTAGCATCACCAGAACACCTGGAGTGACAATGAACTTGCACCATGACCGTGGGAGGAATTCTTTGTCCCAGTCTCCAGAGGTGAAATTTGAGGCTTCTAGTGGAAAAGGGACATGGCCTGTCTTGGATCACATACTGTCAAGGACCAGAGCAGCTGGCCTGATGCCTCAGCCCTGTGTCTGGTGAGATGCCACGATGTCCTTAGAGGTTCTTTGAGTCTTTCTCCTCCCATCCTGTCTCTGCAGTGAGGGGCCCAAGGTTAAGGTCTTTGTCTTGAAAGAATTGTGTTTGAGAAAAAAAGCCAGAAAGAGCATCTTTCCATCTCAGAGTCTCACGCAGTTCTGACAATTATAGATATGGGGCAGCCACAATTTCAGTGTTCAAATTCTTGAGTGGTTGACTGTGATCACTAGACTGTGAGCTCCAGGAGGGCAGGGGACTTAACTTGTTTATTCACTTCCATGTCCCTTGCTTGTGAAAAGCACCTTCCAGGCACACGGTATCTACTACAGAAATATTTATTGGATGCATAAAGGAACTGGTGGTACATTTAAAAATACAATTTCAATCTTCCTGTTCGTAACTTTTCCCCTACAAAAGTACTCTGATAAACATTTAACTAAACATGATTGAATTTCTCCTACCTGACTGTTTAGGCTCTTCCTTCAATTATAAGCAAGTTGCTCTCCTCTCTGGGCTTCAGTTTCCTCATCTAGAAAATGGGGATGAGCATGGCCCCGAGCTGCCAGTTTATACAGGTACAGGCAAAGCACTCACACTCAGGACATTCACAGCCAGTTTCCCAAACAGGCTGGTTTTCTTTTTCTTTTTTTTTTTTTTAATAGAGACAGAGTCTCACTTTTTTTTTTTTTTGAGACAGAGTCTCAAGCTGTCCCCCTGGATAGAGTGTGGTGGCATCACAGCTCACGGCAACCTCCAATTCCTGGGCTCAAGCGAGTCTCTTGCCTCCACCTTCCAAGTAGCTGGGACTACAGGCGTCCGCCACAACGCCCGGCCATTTTTTGGTTGCAATCTTAGTTGTTTGGTGGGCCCAGGCTGGATTCGAATCCGCCAGCTCAGGTGTACATGGCTGGCTCCTTAGCCCACTGAGCCACAGGCGCTGAGCCAACAGGCTGGTTTTCAATCACCAATCAACATGATAATAAAGTTCTTTCTACTTAATCCTTACACAGAAAAACTAGCCTGAAATAACATGGTATTAACTAATCAGTTTTTGGTTTTTTTTATTTTTCTGTCTCTAGATCTCCTCTTTAAAAAAAAAAAAAAAAACTTTTAAATGACCAAAAAAAAAGAGCGCTCAGGACACTGCTGGATTTGGTCACTGTTGTTTTTACTACTTGTTTCCATTTGAGAACCAGGCTGGGGGCTTTCAGGAAAGCTGAATGACACTGCTATCTTAGAGTGACTCAGGTTCCAAACTGCATCATGGAGAGCTCACAGGAAGGGGCACAATGACAAGGAACCAACTGAACGTGAGGGGAAGTGGATGAACGGTGGTTAGTATGAGCTGGAAAAGTACACACAGGCAAGTTGCTCAATCCCGCCGGTGACGGTGAGGCCCTCGGACACCCTGGGGGAGCCAGGTAGGTGCTCACAGCCCATTGCAGAGGTGCCAGGCAGGCCTGGATGTCGGAGAAACTGACATGGCCCTAAACTGGAGGCCCTGAGTCCCTGTGACACTGTGGGGTCCTTGGAAGGAGGAGAGATGACTCCTGCCTCAGGGGTTTCTGACTTAACACCTGGAGGAGACAGTCACACTTCTCTCAGGATTGAGGCTCTGGGACCACTCACATACTCCCCGGGAGATTCTCGGGGGCTAGAGCTTCTCCTGGCAGCTTCCTTCCTTACCTTGGTTCATTTCTTTATTTGCACCCTGTCTCACCTCTGGGGGCTGCCAGTGTCCTATGCACTGACCACCCACATGGGGCCTGCCTGAGCTCCTGCATCCCTCTTCCCAGATAATAACAACAGTGTAATAATAGTATTAGCTCACAATTTATTCAGCACTTACCAGTAATAGGCATTATACCTACTACTTCACTCAAAATAACCCATTTAATCCTCATAAAGGTGGCCGCTTTACCATCTCCAGTTCATAAATGTGGAAACTAAGGCCCAGAAAGGCAGAGTCTGAAGGAGCTAGTAGGTAGTCTCCTGGCAGTCCCACTGCCTGAACTCCAAGTACATCTTCAGGTCACAGGATATGCCTAGCAGCCAGATGAGGACTCTGGTGTCCAGCCTCCCTCACAGTGAACGTGAATCCCTCGGCATTGCTCAAAAGGCAGGTGGGGAATGTCAAGGGCAATTTGGAAGCAATCACTTACCCATAAAATTTGCACATTGGTCCAATGCTGTTGAGATTGCAAAGAATAGAAACTAAACCTAAAGATGCTTTAAAAGTAAGGAAACTTATTATCTCATAGACCAGATGTTTGTAAGTGATGGGGGGATTGAGGGCTGGTTAAATCAGTAGCTTAGTGACATCAGCAAGGACTCAGGTCCTAGAACTTGGGCTTTGCTCGCCAATTGGCTTTCCTCATTGACTCAATAGAGCTGCTGCTACTCCAAACATCACAACCCCTCTCTAACAATACTAGTGAGAGAAAATCTCTCTTTTATTTATTTTATCTAGGAGCTTTCATATATAATTTTTTAATGTGGGCATTACTGGGAACTCCACACAATGATGTTTTATGAATGCTTTGCTTATTATATTAAAACCATTTAAAATGAGCTCTGCCCTTTAACAAAGTTTTAAGTATACAATACTGTATTGTTAAGCATAGGTATGATGTTGCACAGATCTTTAAAACTTACTTATCTTGCATAGCTGTAATTTTATACCCATTAAATAGCAAGCCCCATTTCCCCCTCTCCCCAGCCCTTGGCAGCCACCTTCTACTCTCTGCTTCTGTGAGTCTGACTGTTGGAATCAGATGGTATTTGTCCTTCTGTGACTGGTTTATTTCACGCGGCATAACAATCCAGTGATCCCACTTGCGTGTAATTTATCTACACAATTGAAATCTACCTCTTAAAGAGATGTTTGCGCTCCCGTGTTCACTGCACCATTATTCACAACAGCCAAGATGTGGAAACAACCTAAATGCCCATCAAAGGATGAATGAATAAAGAAAATGTGGTGCATACAGACAAGGACATATCATCCAGCTTTTTAAAAGAAGGAAATCTGCATTAAGCTAAGTGAAATGAGCCTCTATCTCTTTTGAAAAGCAAGGAAACCTGTCCCAGGAGCCCCCAGCGAATTTCCCAACGCGTCTCATTGGCCAGAATCTCATTTCATGCCCAGCCTAAACCCATCACCAGCCAGGAGAGAGGAACAGTGTGATTGGCTCAGAGCTATTGGAATCCATCCTCTGGAGCCCATGGGACAGGGATGGGGGGCCCTTGGGGAGTTTCTTAGCAAAGTGAGCAACGAGGGTGCTATTAGGAAGGAGGAAGTGAAGGAACGGCTGGAAGAGGAAATAGCTCATTGCCGCTATCAGCATATCTACTTCTCGCTATCGGAACCTTCTGAACTGCCTCTATTTCTGTACTTTTTGACCTGACTCTTCCTCTTTCTCATAAATTCTGTAAGCTCACCCATGTTCCTCCAGTAAATTCCCTTCCCACTTACATTAGCCGGATATGGCTGTCACTGAGACACCAAATTTCCTGAATGGCCATCCTCAGTGTCATTATCACCAAGGTATCATTGCTGATATGTATTGAGTACTTGTTATGTGCTAGGTCCTTACCCCAGACGGTCTCATCCAGGGATGATTTTGCCCAGAGGGGATATTTGGCAATGTCTGGAGAAGTCTGTGATTGTCACAACTCAGCGAGTGGGATGCTACTGGCATCCACTGGGTAAAGAGGACAGAGGTGCTGCTCCACTAACCCTGCTGAGCACGGGAGAGCCCCACAACCAAGAATTACTTGGCAGCAAATGTCAGTAGTACAGAGATTGAGAAAGCCTCTCCTAACTAAGCCTAGAGGGGCTGATTAGGGCACTTCATAGAAAAGTAGCTGGGCCTGAATGCCCACAGTGCTCAGATGGAGAAACTTTGCCTTATTCCCTAGCAGAGAAAGGGTGGGAAGCATCCGCTGTGAACAGCAGAAGGGCTGAAACGAGCTCAAGCCCATTATCTAAAATTTCTTTAGATTATACTATTTGTCCCCCCTGCCTTGGTCCAAAAGGAACTTGAGGCAGTTAGAACCAGCGATCATGACTTGTCCTTTCCACTAGTGAGAGAAAAAAAAAAAAACAACAAACCACTATGTGGGTCCGGGGAGGAAGAAACGCCTCCCCAGCTCTTGGTGCTCAGAGCACTTCCTCATGAGGGAATTTCACATGGGGCTGTGGCAGGATGGGCAGGGAACAAGCACGAGGGATAGTCAGAGGCTCATGGACTTGTCAGGATTTCTTGGGGCTGCAAGCAATGGAACCCCAACCCGAGATGGGTTTTTAAAAGAGAGAACGAGAGCTCTGGGTCTGCCCCAGACGCTAGGATGCTTCAGGCACCCAGGAGCATCGAGGCTGTTTTTCTCCTGCCTAAAGCTGGCTCGTCTCTCAGCTCTGCTCTGCCCAGTGCTGGCTGCCTTCTTGGCAGTCTAGCCTCACCTGGTGGCCCAGCGACTAGGGCTGCTCCAGTCTCAGGCACCACAAGGCAGCAACATCTTTTCTATTCCAAAGTCAGGGAATCAAGTTCTTTTGGCCCTGACTGGCTCCTGGGCCTATCTGTAAACCCATCAAAGTAGCCAGGGGCCTGGGATCTACCGCTTGGCCAGACCTATGTCCTGAGTCTACCCTGGGGATGAAGTCGACTTACTTGAGCCCTGTGACTGCAGGGCTGGTAGCATGCCAAGGGCGACTCAGAGTGTTATCTCCAGAAAAGGGGCATGTGGGCTGGTGGAGCCTCGACCACCACAAATGCAGCGTGTCCAACCTCTCACCCATAGAATCCAACAAGGACCTACTTTGAGCCTGGCCTCAAGCCCAGAAATGAATCTGGCACCTTTCTGCCCTCTGGGAGGAAGGGAAGCTATAAATAAGAGTAATTCAAAGCACTGTGTGATATGTCCTAAGAGAAGAAACAAACAAAAGGCTATAGACGTTAGAGGCCAGGCCTTTAAACCCATCCCTGGGGTGGGATGAGAAAGGGCACACAGCTGGCGGGAATGGCTTGAGTAAGAGTGAGGAGGTGGGAAGGGACAGGGTGTGTTTGAGAAAGCCAGGGCCATCTCGTGGCTGGCTGCACAGGGGCAGAGTCTGCAGGGGGCGGTCCAGGTAGATGGAACCGGACCCAGCTGACCCAGTGGAGGTATTTGTGCTTATCCGCGTGGCGGTGGGGAGCCATGCATGGTGGTAGAGCAGAGCAGAGGCAGGATCAAAAATTGTGCTTGCTGAAGATGAACTCAACAGCTGTAGAAGGGCTGGAAGAGGCAGAGGTTGGCAGGACAATTGGGCAGCTGTCACAATTGTCCCGGGGCAGGTTCTGGGCGTTAAAACAGGGCAGAGGGAGTAGGAGGTGGCAGGTGATGGCTTTCCTTGTCACCTACCCCTAAAACACCTTGACTCAGCACATCCAGAACTGAAGGAAGAAGCTGCCCTCAGATCTCCTGTTTTTCCCACGTCCTTTTACAGACTATGGTCTACCAGGCTCTAGTAGTGGTCCTGACCCATCTCTCCCCACTACATACCCTTGGTCCCTGAGCCCACAGGCAGGCCTACAGGCTCCAACTTTCAGGACACACTCAGAACCCTACTTCTCAGCACTCAGGGCCACGCTCCCCTGGTCCCTCATCCCAATCTTTTTCTCCAACCCTAGAGTTTTCCCCCTAGAGCAGCCAGAAAGATCCTTTAAAAAGGCAATATCCATTCTGTGACTTGTATTAAAAAGGCAAATCCCATCACTGTCCTGCTCAGAGCCCTCCAGTGGGTCTAAAGCAAAGTTTAAAGACAAGTTCAAAGTGCCCTGGCTAGATGATCCGACCCTTGACTTTCCATGTCCCCAGCACTGAGCATATAGTGGGTATGCAAGAATGAGATGTGGGTAGAGGGCCAGGAGAAGAGGCCTGGTTCTGGCAGCACCATGATGAGAGAGTCGTGACCCTTGGGCTAATGCCAAGGTTATTCATCCATACTGAAAAAAACCCCTGCCCCAGCTGGTCCTCAAAGAAGGGGCCACGGCCACCCCAGATAGTATCCCAGCACCACCACTTCTCATACACAGCCTCTGGCGACCATGGCCTGTGCCAGCCAGAGCCGGGAATTGGGAGGCGAAGGAGGAAGGAAGTGAGAAGACAGAGCAGGTTTGTTCTCTGCCTGGCCCCCTATGCCCCCTCTGGCTCCTGGTCCTCCTCTGGAAACCAGGGGCACCAGGCCGCAGGGGGCCGGACATGATGACCTTGGGAGGTCCGCACAACACCCAATTAGTCCCCGAGGCCTAAGCCCCTCCTTCCACTTTTTTCTTAGAAAGATTTATGCTCAGGAAGCTGCTCCCTCCACAAACACACTAGACTTCACAAATATTTGCCAGTGACTCCTGTGCCACAGATGGGGCATTTTTGTCCGAGCTGCCAATTGGATTCGCCCCTTGCCCAGAAGGCCCAGGGAAGTGAGGCAGTTAGGCCCCAGTAGAGAGGAATGTTTTGAGAGAGCAGAGACCATTGAAGCCTCTGATCAGCTGTGGCCAGGTGGGGCAACCAAGTCACTGACCTCTCAGAGAGGCACGAAGTCGGGCTCGTAGCCCCTGCCAGAGCCAACCCATCTTCTGGCCATAGAAACTAAAGACAGGAAACGTCTGGCCCAAACAGACCAGACCTGGAAGGGGAGAGAGAAATGCAGAAGAGGGGATACAGACCCCCCCTTCCCGCTCAGGCCTCCCTGAGCCTCACACCCATTCCCCGGTTGGTAATAACAGCTTACGCCCCTGTTCCAACCACTGAGTGTCAGGCCGTGTTCTGATATTTTACATGGATTGCCTATTCACACAACACGTGCAGGACATGCTTCTGACATTGGCTGTGAACAAAACACCCCAGATGCCCTGCCTTCCTGTATCTGACACTCTAGTGTCACAAGAAGGAGTTACAAGACATATATTCTAGAAAGTGAGAAATGCTTTGGAGACACTGCCCATGGTGACCCCAGCAGCTCTCAGGCTTGCCCTGCGATGCCTTCCCCACCTGCCATCAGCTGTGTTGCCAGGAAACAGACCACAGGGATCCGCCCCTCCCATCCAGTCGTCAATGGCTCCATTCATTTAGGTCTCTGGTTGTGGTGGCCCTTGACATCCCCTTGCCCATGCTGCCCTGGCTCACTTGGCTGAGGCCGCCCAGCCCCCAACTGTCCTTACAAATCCCCCAGCTCGCTCTTATGCTCTTGCTGTCCCCTCTGCCTGGGACTCAGCCCTCACTCTGAAACTGAGGTCCTCTTGTCCCCTTGGTGTCAAGACACTCCACAGACAGGCCTGAGGGAGGTGGAGACCCAGGCACAGGGCAGGCTCAGACACATGCTACTCACAAACCAGAGATGCGCAGAGCCACCCGCAGTACACAGGTGTATAGAGACACGTGGAGCCACATGTGCAGACACAGCCACAGACACACCCAGGGACACACCCAGGGATACACAGATGCCCAAAGCCACAGGGCTGCCAGACACCCATGACACACTCACAGACAGGCAGACACACATGTGCTGCCCCATGCACACTCACACAGGCACACTCGGGGAGCTGCCGACAGGACACCCAGCCAGACACACACTCTCTCTCACACACATACATACATGCACGCACGCTCACCTTCCTCTGGTGCCCAGAAAAACCCTGTGCCAACCATCCTGGGACAGGGACCGCCCGCAGGCAGCCGTGGCGGGAAGTCCTGGAAAACAATGCCTCCCCTCTCCCACCATCCCCACAGACACAAGGAGCCATTGTCAGCCTGGCACGGCCTCCCAGCAGGCTCCCCTGGCAGGCGTGCCTGCACGTGGGGGCGGAAGGCTGGCAGTGCCCCAGGCCCACCTGCTCCCGTCTGCCCCCTGGGGACCTTGCCTCCTTCAGAGCCTCCTGCCTGCTCCTGCAGACCCCTGAGGCTTGTCTCCCTGGCCCACAGCCTCTTCCAAGCCCCCAGGACTGATTAACTCTCCTCAAGGGGCAGCCAGAGCTTACAAAGGGCAGAGTTTGGTGGAATCTAGATTCAAACACACGCACATGCTGTGTGACCGCGAGCAAGTCACTTCCCCTCTCTGAGCCTTAGTTTCCTCATCTGTAAAATGGGATAATGCTAGTAACTACCTCACAGGGTTGGTGACACCATAAATCAAGGCGTTCAAAATGCCAAGGCATGGGGGGTGGCCCAGAGCCCAGAAGGCCTGAGCTCCAGCCCCAGCTCTGCTCCTGCCTCAGGTAGTTGACAGCAGGTCTCAATTTTCTCACCTTGGAAGTGGGTAGGTTACTATCCCCTCACCCCAGAGGTGGTGGTTCCATGAGAGCCTCACACTCAGGGCTTGGGAAAGGCCTGGCACACAGCGGGCAGGCACTCGATCAGGGCTGGCCATTAAGGGCATAATCAATTGGAGCTTATTCCTTCATTTATTACTTCTTTTCGTTCCTTTGACCAATCCTTCCTGTGTACTTACTGTGTGCTGAGAGCTAAGCAGTTCACTCTGAACTTGGCCCACCCCACCAGGCCACAGTGGGCTCCTGATAGGTGTTTATTGACTGAATGAGCCAACTCACAGATTGTCACCATCTTGGTGACACACGCACACCAGTTAAGGGCAGTCAGGTGCCCTGAGTTAGCCTCTTAGGGGCTTGCGATGCCCAGCCAGCATCCTTACCTGCAAATTTTGAACAAGACAGCCCCTATTCCACAAACAAGGCCATGGCAAGAAGAAAAAGGGAAAGTGTCACTCAGTGAGCAACTAGCAGGCCAGGGCCACTCTCCCAGGAGGGCCAGGATCTTCCCTGGACCTGCTCCTTCTTGCCTTCCAGTCTGGGCTCAGAGTAAGCTCCTACACCTATCAGCTGTCCTGTGTCACACCTGTCTCCCCCAGACCAGGGACTCTAGTGACAGTGGTGACATCTGGGGCTCAATCACTCTTTTGCGTAGAGGCTACCCGGAGGCTTTGCGGGGTTAATTTAGCGGTCTTGCCGGCCACCACCCTCTAGAGCAGTGACTTTCAACCCGTGCGCTGGAGCACACTGGTATGCTGTGAGAGGATCTTAGATGGACCATGAAAACTTTTAAAGATCATTAGTTAAATTATTTTCAAAAGAAGTTCAAAGTACAGGAAGTATATTCTTTTTTTTAACTCCTTTTTCTCATTGACATAATTTAAGTGTGCCACAGAAGTTTAACAATAGATTCAAATGTGCCATGAGATTAAAAAAAAAACAAGGCTGAAAAACACTGCTCTATATGCCAGTAGCACCTTCCCCCAACTTCCCCACAACTTTCACCCAGTTGTGAAAACCACAAATATCTCCCCTCTGCCCCGTGGGGGATAAAATCACCCCCAGGTGGGAACCACCAGCTGAGACAATGAGTGTTTGATTTGTTCAGTTCCCTGCTCCATGCGCATACGGCGATCATCAATACGTATTTGTCTTGAGATAAATCTTATCCACATGTACTGTCCCCCCTTTCCTGTACCACTTTTCCACCCACTTTGGTGAACTCCTACCCATACTTCAGGGCCTTAGAAGGCAGCTTAGATGAGGAAAGTGGGCCAAGCAGGGGCTGGGCAAACAGGAAAGCAGGCACCCGTGACCCCACTCTAGCCCTCCTGTGTCCTGTAGGAATGTGGGCCTAGTGAGGCCAGATCTTCCCATTTTTTTTTTGTTTGTTTGTTTGTTTGTTTTTTTATTGAATCATAGCTGTGTACATGAGTTCAATCATGGGGTACAGTGTGCGGGCTTCATATGCAATCTGAGATATTTTTATCAACCTGATTGACATATAACATTCATGAGATTTTCTCGTTTACTATATGAAAACATTTTTGATCTGCATTTAGAAGTTTTCTCCTGACCCTTCGAATATGTACCACACATGTGATCTCACTCTTTGTCCCATCTCCCCCCCCCAACCTCTCCCTCCCCTTCCCTCCCTCTCCCCTTTCCCCGTCTTCCTGTGCAATAAATGGGTTGTAGCCTTCACTTGAACTATAAAGAATTTGTCTCATATTAGGGGTGTATACATTGGGTACTTTTTCTTCCATTCTAGAGATATTTTGCTAAGGAGAACATGTTCCAGAAAAATTCTAGAAGAAAGTGCGGGGAACACTCTTGAAAGTATCAACCTGGGCAAATACTTCATGAGGAGGACCCCCAAAGCAATGGAAACAGTATCAAAAATACACTACTGGGATCTGATGAAACTAAAAAGCTTCTGCACTGCCAAGAACATAGTAAATATGCTAGCAGACAGCCCTCAGAATGGGAAAAAATATTTGCAAGTTATGCCTCTGACAAAGGCTTAATAACCAGAATACATAGAGAACTCCAATGTATTTGCAAGAAAAAAACAAGAGATCCCATCTCAGGATGGGCAAAAGATCTGAAAAGAAAACTCTCTAAAGAAGACAAGCACACGGCCCTCAAACACATGAAGAAATGCTCATTATCCTTAATCATCAGAGAAATGCAGATCAAAACTACCTTGAGATATCATCTAACTCCAGTAAGATTAGCCCACATGATGAAATCCCAAAACCAGAGATGTTGGCATGGATGTGGAGAAAAGGGAACACTTCTACATTGCTGGTGGGAATGCAAACTAGTACATCCATTTTGGAAAGACGTTTAGAGAATACTCAAAGATCTAGAAATAGACTTGCCATTTGACCCTATAATTCCTTTACTTGGTATATACCCAGATGACCAAAAATCACAGTACAACAAAGATATCTGTACCAGATTGTTTATTGCAGCCCAATTCATAATTGCTAAGTCATGGAAGAAGCCCAAAAGCCCATTGATCCACGAATGGATTAATAAACTGTGGTACATGTATACCATGGAACATTATGTAGCCTTAAAGAAAGATGGTGACTTTTCCTTTTTCATATTTACATGGATGGAGCTGGAACATGTTCTCCTTAGCAAAGTATCTCTAGAATGGAAGAAAGTATCCAATGTATACACCCCTAATATGAGGCAAATTCTTTATCTTTCAAGTGAAGGCTACAACCCATTTATTGCACAGGTAGACTTTACTTTTTAAAGCAGTTTTAAGTGCATAACAAAATTGAGCGGAAGCAACAGG
>CAUYON010008753.1:0-114293 GCA_963573935.1 Arctocebus calabarensis
GTGCCTCCCTGGACCCTCCCCCCTGCCCTGAGGCTGCCCCTGGTGCCTCCCTGCTCCCCATACCTGGAGTCTCAGTTCTATTCTCAGACCACTTTGTCTCTGGGGGGAAGAAGATGATTAAACAATCCCTTTAGATCGCACCTTATATATTGTTTCCCCAAGAGATGCCCACATTTTAACTGGTGTATTCGGATAGAGTGAAAAGATTTTAACAGCCGAAGTCATCAATTCCTAAAGGTAGGATTTTGCAGTCAAAAAAGGATAACAAAATTAACTTTAGGAAAAGAAAATTCACAGTGTCCCAGTATTGGGGAGGGGCACGAATATTGCCCCTGCAGGTGCGACAGCCCCACGTGCCAAGCTTCTCCCTTGGACTGCTTCTCTGGCCCCTTTGCATAATTTTCTTTCGTGGGCTCCTCCCACCATTTGCTTTTCTTATGTATCTTCTTGAAAGCCTCCAGAGACAATAGAAAGTGCTCTCACCACTTGTCAAGAGATTAGAACTCTAGTCCCACCTCCAAGGCCTGACACCAGCCTGGAGGTACTCATGCAACACTGTGGTGCTTCTTCAAGGCACCAGGTCCCGGCACTGGAAGTATAGTCACCCACCTGCTCCACCTAAGTCTCAGCATCTTAGGCAAGTGCTTATCCTTCCAAGAACCCATTTATTCCTGATGCAGACTCTCCCATCCATGAACAGATCTGGGGGCAAAGATTTCTTTCATTTAATTCACCTAACATGGGTCTCAAAGAGGGTTGGAACAATGGTTCTGGCCCATCCATAGGTGGCATGTGAAGAACAGGAATCGGGGGACCTGGGCTCACCCTTCCCTGCAGCCATGTCCTCTGGGCCCTCCACAACAGGAGGAATAATTTTTGTTTCAACATGGCTATTGTGAGCATTAAGTATAGACAGTCCCCAGGTTACAAATGAGATCGGTTCTATAGGTTTGGTCTTAAGTTGAATTTCTATGTAAGTTGGAACAAATCTGTTTACCAAAGACCTGTAGCAGGTCTGCATGCAAGAGTTCTGATCTCTCTCTCAGTTCATCACTGTGGTTGCATGCAAGTTGGATGTTTGTAACTCAAGGACTTTCTGGAAGTCCCTGGCGTACACATACAGAAGGAGGAAGATTAGTATTGAGCCTCACCCTTTTCTGAGACCCCTTTGAATTTTGTAGCTAGCCATGCTGCCTGCCACAACTCCAATTTCTTCCTCAGAGTGACATGGGGACAACCTTACTTGCCCTTTCTCCTTCCTAGGGCCACATAGAGTGTTAAGGAAAGCTGGCAGAATTGCAAAGTGCCAGAACAAATTAGGTGCTGCTTCCCATTTCCTATACCCTTTTCTCTCCCATTTCTCTTTATGTGTTTCCCTGTCTTTCTTCTCCTCCTCACTTCCCTCTTCATAGTTCCCCAGGGCTTGCCATAGCCCTGCCGTTGAGCTGGGGTCAGAAGAGAGATTCAGGGGCTCCCCCCTGCAGCCTCTAATAGAATTTATACCCCGTGCATTCCCGAGCACAACGTGTGGAAATATATATCTGCATCAGTTTAATAATAGTAATAGAAAACAATATGTATCCTCTCAAGAAATCCATGCAAACACTTTGCAAACAAGCTGACCTTCCTTAAGCAGCCAGGTAGCTAATAAGACAGCTCCGATATAAGGAACCATTTTGTCAGTCTCCTTAAAGGCCTATGTGTCCCCTGGTCGGCTATCTGGACATCCTAGCCCCATCATGCTAGCACTGAGGAAGATTGCTTGGCTGAAAGTGGACCTTATCCATAAGGCCTCCTGACAGTCATGAGTAGTAAAATGCTGGAATATGTAATAAATTTGGCAGAGTGCCCTAAGTTTTCTATTCTTTAAGAGCAATGACTCACAACCTTTAGCTTCTCATTAAAATTACAAGGAAATCTTTCCATGCCAATACCTGGGTCCTACACCAGACCAGGTTTATCTGTCTTTAGGCTTATTATTGATTGTTTTTGAGAACTTAAAAAAAAAAATCTTCCCAATCCCCAGGACGGTTCTCTGAGAAAAAGGGGGCTGTCGCTGTGGGTTCATGAGGCAGCAGATACCAGAACCAGGCTTTGACCTTGGGGATCCAGCTGGCACCCCGGGGTCCCATGCACGGTGTTGCAGACCAGAGCCTGGACCCCTCAACAAGCTCAGCCCTGCAGATGGAGTCATATTCTCCAGAAAAACAATCATTATCAGGTGCAGGCATCTGGAATACACTGACGCTCCTGGCAGAAACATTCCAGCACAGTTCTCAGGCTGCAAGCAACACAGAACTAGTGTTCAACAGCGACACCACACGGCAGGGAGGCACAAGGCCGCCCAAGATCATGCCTTGGTTCTCCCAGTTTGCACGTGGAAGCCGACCTGACTGCCTTCTGAGCTTCCAACGTCAATTCACAGGGACAGCCTAGAAAAAGGAGATCATATATTGACTTCCCTACCGATAATATTTACAGTGTCAACATTCGATTGGAAAAATGAATTCGTTTTGTCTGTGTTTGCATCTCAAGTTTGTAGAGCATCCCTTACAAATTATACTAAAAGAGCTAGCCCATGCCTGCCTGACATCATCAGGAATACATACTGAACCTTGCTCATGGCCTGTAGAGACAGACAAAGATGTTTGAGCTTTCTCACCCATGGCCTTGGCTGTGGGACTACATAAAACTGACTGGGGGTTCTCACTCTTGGCCTTGACGGAAGGTACCGTGTGTCCCCAGATAGCCATGACTGTGTACAGTGAAATCATGGTTCTGTCACTGCTGCTGGGCATGTTGCCATTTTTTGTTCCCCTGTGTATAAAGGTACACAGGACCTTCCCCAAAGCACATCATAGATTGTGGACAATCTATGTAACTCAGTTCCACGGCCTCCAGGAGCTGGATAAAGGTGGACCTCCCATGTAGCTCACCAGCTGCCATGAGCTGAATAAAGGATATTGTACCTGCCCTCCAGGCCTGTGTTTCCCTCTGGTCTGTCCAGATCAGAACACTAGCATTCCAGGGCCTCAACTAGAGCAGCTGCTTTTCAGGGCAGTAAATCCAGAGTCTGCTGACTGGAAGTTGTGCCCTGAAGCCATTCTTCTTACCCTCTATTCCCGCTTGGTTACTTACTTCTGTAGCAACAGAGGCCGTCAGCACATCTTTTTCATAGCATCTCCCAGCCTGAGCTTGAAGCCTGCAAGCATGTAGCATCCTAGCCTTACCTTCTCAGGGACACACTCTGACCTCCTCTCCCCCACAGCCTGTGGGGCTTTAGAGGCTGGGGTGTGTGGAGAAGTGCTGGGTGAGAGTCAGCAGTCCCAGGTCCTAGCTCTGGTGTGCCCACTCACCCCGTGTGACTTCGAGGACGGTCTCCTCAATTCTCAGTTCTCTGGACTGTAGTTCCTTCATCTGTAGAACAGAAAGGTGAAGTGAGATGTTCTCTGCAGCCTCACCAGTTCGAATTGTCTGTGGCTTATAGTGGGAGGTACTGGTAACAGGGTTGGAAGGGACCAGTTCCCCACATTCTTGTATGACCCAAACCATCTCAAGTATTTGATAACTTCATTTGGCCTCTGAAACTTTAATGCAAAAGGGCTTTTAAAAAAATCGCATGTATTTATTTCTCCCAAATCCCTCTCTCTGTTGCCCAGCCTCCATACGGACCCAGCAATGCTAGAGAAAACAACAGGATTTCCTGGCACAACCTCCTCCCAACCCCCACCCCCACACAGTACCCTAAGGGCCTATTAAAATCTCTGTCATGTCTGCCCCAAGGTCAAGCCCCTATGTGCTGAGCTTTTTTCAGAGCTGTGTCCCAGCAAAGCTCAGGCCCTGGGTAGCAGGAGTCCCTGTGGTCTGGGAGCAGAGGAACGGGGGCTGTGGTGCCAGGGACTAAGTGCTGTGGGGCTCCCAGCTCTAGGAGCAGGGCCTGAGGACAGAAGCTACAGGCCCAGTCCACGTGGACAGCTGCAAATCAAACAGCCAATGAACAATAAATGGGGCTTAAGTTAAGGGAAAAGACTGTTCAAGTAGAGATCAGGAGGTTGTAAGTCAAAGCTAAAGAAGACAAGGAAAAAGCAGTTTGGAAATGGCCGGTGAGGCAAAGGGCCTGGATCTCTTGTGGGTCTGCAGCAAAAGTGGCCATGAGGCTTTTTATCCCAGCTGCAGGGCTGCAATGTGGAATGTGTCATGTCGACCCGGCTCCTAAACCCATGTTCCTTCCACTGCTCTCACGTGGTCCCTCCATGCAGTAGGAGAAAAATTAAAGAAAGGGGCATGTTTCTCCTAGAGAAAAGGAGGCCATGTGACCTACAGTGGTGTGACCCCCATTGTGCCAGTCACAATATAACAACATCAGTGTCTGACCCAGAGCGGTGACGGGTGTTCTGTGAGGTCATGAAGTCAGAGTATGACACAGCCTTGGGTCTGCAGCTGCCTGCAGTTGAGTCCCAGCTACACCAGGGATCTGCTGTGTGGTTTAGACAAGCTGCTCAACATCTCTGTGCTCTGTGCCTCGTCTATAAAATACGGGTGTTCTTGTTGCCCACCCCATGGGACACTCATAACATTTAGATGAATTTGTGCTGCAAGAGCAGAGCACTGCCTGCTACAGGGACAGCAGTTAGGGAAGTGTGGGCCCCACAGCTGTCATCAGCCAGCCTTGGGGGGCGCTCCTGGGCAGCACTCCAGGCCCAGATGGTGCCAACATGAGGGGCCCTTCCAACTGAGGGGGCAGCCAGTTCTGGCTTCTCCACCTCTGCACTGTCAGCACTTCCTAAAGGGGCCACAGACCATCAGCACCCTCCTGCGTGGGCTTCCTGTTTATTGCAATGGGTGCTTGATGAATAAAGAAATGATCTCCAGTGGCGACTGTGGCTCAAAGGAGTAGGACACCGGCCCCATATGCCGGAGGTGGTGGGTTCAAACCCAGCCCCGGCCAAAAACTGCAAAAAAAAGAAAGAAAGAAATGATCCCAACACACATGGCCACCTCGGGTCCCGCCTACCTCACCTGAGCGGGTGGTCTAGTGTCAGCTCTCCTTTGCAGAGCAAGGAGCTGGGGCTTGGACAGCTGACCAAGTGGCTTGACCCGAGCTATGCAGCAGGACAGAGTCCAAGAGTGTAAGTCGGCCTGCACCACAGAAGCCCGAGAGGCAGGCGGTGAAGCAGCCCCACGCCAACACCGGGGACCAGCAGGATTCCTGGCTGTGCACCCTTAAGTTAGTCCCTGACCTCAGTTTCTTCATCTGTAAACTGGGCTGATGATATCTCACAAAGCTATTTTGAAAATTAAAGCAGGCGATGTAAATGACACACCTTACACTGAAGAGCCTTAGTCAGGGGCACCACTTCTAGACCCAACATGAAAACCAAGTGTTTTATTCACCACAATATCAGAAATTGTACCAGGTACTTAAAAGCAGCTGAGACGTAATGAGCCCTGCTGCAGACAGAATCCTTTTGACCCCCCGTTGCTTGGCCCTCTTTATAGATGGTAGTTTCTCTGCCCTTCTTCATGTGCTCCTCCTTGTCCAGCAAACACTAATTTTATAGGAAGGTTCCCTCCAGCAGAAGGATTATAATTAATTTATGTTGGGACTACAATAGATACCAATACAAACTCCATTTCATAGCATCCAACCACACTCTGCTATCTGCTGAGGGGTGTAATTCCATAATTCACTGTGAATTGCATACTCACCCAGGCTCCCAGGAAAGGAAGCCAACAGGAAGGGAGGACAGAGACCCCAGGCTCTTCCGTGGAGCTGACAGAAGGCTCTCTGTTCCCCACGCCGCCTACAGCCATGCTCAGCCATGCAGACCTTGTAATAACTGCATGACCCATGGCCCAATCTCTCTGAGCCCCAGCTTCCTTGTTTATAAAAAGAGAGCAATATAGTAATATGTACCCCTTAGGGATATTTGTGAATATCAAATCAGACTACCTTTGTAAAACACTCCCCACAATAGCAGGTACTTACCATGTACTGAATAAAAGCAGCTAATATTTAATGAGCATTTTCTGTGTGCCTGGCTCAGTCCAGCCTCAGGGCCCCACATCTGCTTCTCAGGGTGTTGTGGGGACAGGCTATCCTAACCGTGTGGTCCTTTCATAGGGACCCTAGTGGATGAGCAGGCCCAGGGCTGTCCCAGAAAAGGAGGTCTGCCCCTGAGTACACAGACCAAGGCCCTGCTTGTTGTTGCTTCCCAACGTTTTCCAATGAGCAGGGACCACTGAGGAGCGGGAAGGTGTCCCAGGCACTAAGCCCCTTCCTGTCACTCTCAGATTGCAAAGAGGTGAGAATTTGTGACTCAGAAGTGGAGGAGGCAAGCACAGATTCTGCACTAGGAAGGTGGATGGCGGAAAATGGGCAGAGGAGAGATGCCTGCGTGCCTGGAATGAGAACAGGGGAGTGCTGGCCAGGGCAGAAGGTCAGAACAGAGGAATTTGCTCCCCAAGAGCCAAGGGGGCTACCCAGGGCTACAGGTAGGAGTCCTCTCGGGCTCCCAGGAGGCTCCCTACGACTCTTCGACTCTTCGTGACTCATTTTTCTGGGGCTCTTTTGCGGTTAGCCCCTGCTCAAACTGCAGAGCCCACCGCCCAGCCGCTGGCCTTCCTGTTGCTGGCCATTCCAGTGCCTGTCCTTGAACATGCCCAGCCCTGGTCCACCCCACCCCCACCCCAAGCTGTCCCCTCACAGTCCTGAGTTCTTTCTTCCAGGTGTCACCAGCCTCACAGAGGGTTGTCAGATAAGCACCTGCCGCCAAGCCACCCAACCACACATGTAAAACTGCACCCCCGACTCCCACCCCCAAACCTGCTTCTCCACGCAGAGCACGGGCTTCCACCAATTTGTCCCCAGTCCCAGGGGAGTTTCCATTCACGCCTGCAACCTTCCACCAAAAAGTCATTGCTTCCTCCTCATTAAGACATCCCAGAAAGCCACTCTTCACCTTCTCCACAGCTGCCACCACACCAAGACACTGTCTTCATCTTGCTCCTGATCTGCAGTGGCCTCCTAAAGAGTCCCCTGCCTGCCTCCCCCTGTGTCCCCTCCCTCTCTCTTCTCTTCTCTACATTAGCTCCAGTCAGGCTTTTGAATGTAAATTAGCTCTCTTTAGCTCAGTGCTAAACCCCCTCCAGGAGCTTCTATCACAGTCAAAGTAGAAGCCAAAGTCAGCCCCAGCCCTGCCCAGCTCCCTGCCACTTCTCACCACCAGGCCGGCTACTGGTCCCACCTGGTCCCTTCTGCCCTCCCAGCAATGGCCTGACCTGTCTGCAGAGCTCACCTGCTCAGCTAAGCCAGATGCTGCTCAGATGGTCTCAGAGAGGACCCCCCACCCCGTGCCCTGGGTAAAGTGGTCCCTCAGTCCACATCCTGTCACTGCAGCCCTTAACCCTGAGTTATGTGTCCTCATAGCACCTGCAACTGCCTCAAATTGTAAAACACATTTTTCTTTTGTTATTTTGTTTTGTCCACATCCTCTAATAAAGGGTTATGGGCTCTATAAAATCTTTTTTTTTTTTTTTAACAACTTTATCCTCAGAACCTATAACTGCCTGGAACACAGCAGCTTTTCAACGAATAGATGTTGAAAGAAGGAAATAAGCAAAACAATCTGTTCCTAATAAAACAGGTTAGAGACACTTGTTTATCTGTTTCTGTGTTTATGTATACACTCTCACAGCACACACATACCTGAACACATATGGACAGATAGGCGGTGTGGTGGGAGGGAGAAAACCTATTCTTTCAGCTCAGAAAGCCAACTCCAGGGGGAAAAATGCCACGTGATGGGAGAAGAAAGGCACTGACACAAATGTGCAAATGAGTCTGCCCAGAATCTGCCCGGCACCAAGGAGCTGAATCTTTGAACCCAGAGGGGCTGGGTCAAGTATAGCCAGCAAGCCTGGCCCCAGCAATCACAGCATGAAGGGGCTGCATCTGGGCCCCCGAGGTCAACTTTGACCCAGAAGGCAAACAAGACTAGCTGGCCAGCCAATGAAGGGGTCAGGCATGTGGGAATCGACCTCAGCTCTCTGGAGTCTGGCCATGCTTGAGCTGCCCTGTAGACGGTCCCTGCCTCGGTACACTCTTCCGGTGGAGGGTGCTGTTTCTCTAGCCTGGGGCCATGGAACCAGGTATTAAAGGCCATCAGAACACCCAAAAGCTGGTGGGTGCAGTGGCTCACACATGTAATCCTAGCACTTGGGAGGCTGAGGCAGGTGGATTGCCTAAGCTCACAGCTTCGAGACCAGCCTGAGCTAGAGTGAGACACCCCCACACCCCCTTCTCTAAAAACTAGCCAGGCATTATGGTGGGCACCTGTAGTCCCAGCTGCTTGGGAGGCTGAGGTAAGAGACTCACTTGAGCCCAAGAGTTTGATGTTGCTGTGAGCTATGACGCCACAGCACTCTACCAAGGGCGACGAAGTAAGACTCAAAAAAAAAAGAACTCCCAAAAGCTTAGCATTGGAAGTCTCAGATTTGCCTCTGAACCTTGAGCAAAATTAACTAGTACCTCTGAGCCCCCATTTTCCTATGGGTGAGTTCATGAATCGGTTTTCCTAGAACCGTCCTGATGGACATCGATGTCTCAGAATAATTATTAGTCACACTCCCTTCACTTCAAAGGGCCTCAGCCCAGAAAATAAATAATGCTGCCACTCTAATAATAATAATATATCCCTCACAGAGTTGGCTGAGGATTGAATGAGTTGGTGTATGTGACAGCACCCACATGAGCACTAGTGAATGCTCTCGGAAACAATGAATACAAAATCTCACCTGCCCGCAGCATCAGAGCCCAGGGGGTCCCGCCTGCTGCTGCCTTTGTCCTGGGTGCTGGCCTTGTCCGGCTGCATTACCCTCTGGGGTCCTCCCACCCTGCTGACCACACCTGCCTGTGCCTAAGCCAAGCGATGTGTGGCCCACTCAGAGCCCTGTGGAGAGTGTGTCACCTGCCTGGTGACAGATGCTTTCCTGTCCTGGCCACTCGAGTAATGAACGACTGAGGCCGCTTAGAGAAGCGTTCACTTATCTCCCTCTGGCAAAGGGCCCTCTCCGTCTTCTTGAGAAATGGGCAGCTGGCCCCTTGGGGAGCAGTGACCACTCTGCACACAGCTTTCCCTAAGACTGATGGATGGAATTTCTTCTCTCCCCAAAGAGAAATTGTGCACCCCGAGCCTCTCCGCTGGGCTTCGCTGCCTCCCCCCTCCCCTGAGAAAGTGCGGACGGTGGAGTCTGGAAACAGCCTGGACTTGTCCTGCAAACACCCTGCTCCTACAGCCAGGGAGGAGGCCAGCAGGCTGGCCCTAGGTCACCGAGTCTGGGCCAACAACTGGGACCAGGATGATGGCCTTCCCATGCCGTGGGTGCCCGTGGGAATGTAAATACTCAGGAAGGCGACCAGAGCACTGAGGAGTGAGGAGCAGCCACTGGCAGGTAGGAGGGGACACTCAGACCCTCTCCAGCAGGGTGCCCAACAGCCTGTACCCCTCTGTCCCCTCCCAGGCAGCCCTGCTCACACCCCTTGACTCAGGGAGCTGCTGGGCACCAGCCAGATCTGTCCTGCCTCTGCCGTGTGACCATGCACAGGGCACTGCCAGGTTAGAAGGGACACATCTACACACACAGAATGTCCTGCAGGGTGAGGGGTATGCCCGTAAGTCCTGGAAATGTGTTGTCACCTGAGATGCAGATTTGACCAGTCCTGTATTTTAGGCCCAAGGCCGCCTCTGCCCAGGCCTCAGAGTACAAGCCACGTAGCCAGGGAGGTCTGCCCTCAGCAAACAGAATCCAGGGTCACAGCCTTGAAGCTACTGAAGAGGGCCCCCCACACAAGAGCAGGCAGGGTCCCATGAAGCGTGGAGAAGGGGGGTCTCAGCACTCTGGGCCAGCCAGGTGTCAGGTCACAGGCTGATATCCAGCCGAGAGCCAGACTTCTGTTAGAAAAGGAAGGACCCACAGGACACGGGAGGGGATGTCCCTGGGGAGCCAGGCTAAGAAGCATGGTTCGCCCTCGCCCTCCTGCAGCCTGACCCTGTCTCCAGGCCTCTGTGGGCAGAGCTGATAGGGACCAATAGCCCCAGCCTGAGCTCAGCTGTGACGCCCACCCACATGGACTGCTGGCAAGTCACGGAACCTCTCCCAGAGTGACAACCACGCTCAGTATCCACGCACAGATTCTATCAGACCAGCAGACACAAATGCTTCACATCTGTGAGGTGCTCAAAAAATACGTGTTGCGTGAATAAATAGACTGAGCCCGCAATGTCGCATTTCTCTGGCGACTGCGCTCATATTTCCTCAATCTGAACACCGTGCCTTTCCTCGGCTCTGCTCACGTCACACACGTGTCTCACTGAGCACGTCACTCTCTGTCCTCTTTCCCAGTTCACTGACTGAGCCCTGCGGAATCTCTCCTCCTGTCTCCCAACTTTGCTGTGCTTCTTGCCTGTCACCTCCTGGTGGCACACCCTGGTGACATCCTCTGACCGACCTACTTCACTCAGTATTTTCCTCACTGCACTCGATCGACGGTTACTCCCCCAGCAGGACTTTGGTTTCAGGGCGACCTGTGTTAGAGCTTGTCAGTTCATTTTCTCGAACCTTCCTGATCTTGTAGCACCGCGTCCTGTTCCTCGGCGGGGTTTGCGTGCCGCTTCCAGCTGGGGCATTAGCGCCCGTGCTCGGGGCCCAGTACTCCTGCCCTCGGCTGCCCGGTGCAGTTCATAAAGGAGCAGGTCAAGCTCCTCGTTGCTGTGAAGAACTTTCTCTTCCACGGAAATCCTCCTAGACTTACGGATTTTGTTTGCATCTTCCTCGCACCTTCAGGTGTCCCAGACCTGAGGCTGATTTTTGTGATCATCGCTCAGCTTGGGGCTCCCAAGCCAATGTGAGAACTGACTGGTCCAGCTCCGAACCATATGACAGAGGCTCGGGCCTCTTGGAGAGCTTTTCCCATCCAGAATGGCAGGCAGGGCTGCTCCCTTCTCGACTCTGCAGGGTGACAGTGGCCTGGTCCTCCCCTCCCTGCTGATGACACGCTGAAGGGTCCTGCTCCGTCCCAGTGATTCCCTGCTGTTCCTGTCCCTGCATAGGCTCAAGCCCCTCCACCCTACCCTGGTGGCGAGAGCCCCAAGCCTCACACGTGTGCACATACCCAGGAGGCCCTTGTCTGTCTCCCCAATTCCTCCTTCCTCCACCCACAGGTTTGTTCACCTGCAATTCATTTATCTGCCGGACTCCGTGATGCAGTAGCAGGCACTGCCCTGGATGCCAAGGGAACACATCCCAGTCCCACTTGGAAGGGCTTCAGCCAGTGGGAAAGTCGGGCATGTGAGCAGACAATTTCTGTGAATTTGTCATAAGTGCCTGCCAAAGGGGCACGGAGGCGGGAGCAGCATGCCACCAAGCCGTCTAGAGGGCCTGAAGGTGTCAGTGGGATAGGCTCAGCACAAGAGGGCAGGAGGGGGGCCCACCGCACCCAGGAGGCTGGAACAGGCAGTGCCATGGCGGAGGAGGGGCTGGGAGCACAAGGTCTCCCTGCCAGCCCGAGAGGGTGAACTTGGGCCCAAGAGTAACAGGGGCCACTATAGGTCACAAGAGGCCTCAACAAGATCTCTGCAGTGCAAGCGTTAAGGTGGGATGCCCTAGAGGTGGTCCTGGGGTGCAGTGAGGGGCAGAGACAGGACATGAAGAAGGAAACAAGAGGGTGAGCTGAGGTCATCACAGAGCAGCAGGAGCTGTAGGACTTGGCCGCTCAGATGCAGGGGAGGGGGAGAGAGAAGGCAAGGATGGCCTTTGGGACCTGGTCAGCACTGGGTGGGTGGACAGCAGGAGGCCTGGGAATGGTTTCTTCCAGGCAGCAACCCAAATATCCCGGCACACTGGCGGAGGAGGACTTCAAACCACCACCAGGCCAGCTGGCCCCTGCTCCCCACTGGACGTCCTCAGCCCCCTCCCCTGCAGCCCTGGAGAAAGCAAGCATTGCGACTTCCCTGCAGCCCTGGAAGAGAGGAGGAAGGCAGAAAGGAAGGCTTGTCCATTATTAATTCCTCACAGAGACTCCAGTGCCTCCAAAGCCAATTGCATTATTTAAAACTGCCTTCAAATTGGCCCAGAATAGAGAGCTGTCTCTCATGGAGGGTTAGCTCACTTTCCCCAGTGGCACCCTCCCCTTCCCTTTTACTGGGAGCTATGACCCCACAGGTCTTTGGGGGGTGAAGGGGTAGTGACAAAGTGACACTCTGTCTCAAAAAAAAAAAAAAAAGAAACAATCCTTCCAGCTGAGAAGCGGTCTGAGTCTTTGCTGTCACAGCCTCCAGGCTCTTGCCCAGCTCCACACAAACCACACCCCACCCCAGCCCGGAGAACGGAGCCAGCCCCTCGTCTCTCAATCACCTGTTCTTAGAGAATACAGTATGCTTATTTCCAGTGGTATTTGGGGGAGAAATCCAAGTCATTGGAGCTTCTTTGGCAGAACTACTCAGGGTTAGACATCCCTGCAGCTCTCCTGGGTGTCTCTGTGCAGAAAGACTGGCCTGTCCCTGGAAACAGCAACTTAGGTGGCTGGACCCTGAGGGGCCTGAGGTCCCAAGAAGGACAACCAGGGAGCTGGTTGCTATGGAAACTTCTCCCCAGCACCTGGAATAGGCAGGGCTGTTAGATGAAGCTAAGCTGGGAAGATTCCACCCCTAGAGAAAGGAAGCGCATGCTGCTAAACACTGCAGTGGGGATTCTGACCCTCACCAGGGGGACCAGGGGACACACGTGCCACGTAGACATCATGAGGAGGGAGGGGAGCCAGGCAGGTGACAGTCACCAGTGCTGCACACTGAGACAAGACTCCTGCATTTATCCCGTGTGGCCCCCACTAACACCTGTGAAGGAGGTGCCACTAGTCCCCACTTTACAGATGAGGACGCTGAGACCCTGACAGAGCTACCCAGAGCCTCAGATCAGTGCCTGCCTGGGCCGGGCTTGGATTCCAGGCTCCTCCTCCCTGAAACCCGCGTTCATCCTCCTGTCTCAGGATCTGGCTGAATTATCTGTAATCCAGCTCTCCGGGAGGTGGAGGCCACAGGGGCCCCAAGAAAGTCACACAAAGACAGTCTCCCTTCCTGCCAAACCGAGCTCCTGCCCAGCAGCCACAGCCTCCCCGGATTCCAGATCCTGGCCTGGTCCCCACGGCTTCCTGAGACCTCTCTGTTCCTCTCCTCCACCCCCCCGTGGCATTCACTGCCCAGCCTCAGGGATCTTTCGCCTTCATTTGCCCTCAGCCCTGGCATGGCTGCCCCTCTGCAGACCTCTCCCGACTTCACTTAAGACCCTCCCAAGTCCGTCTCCAGGAGCCTGCCCTGGACACCACAGCCCACAGGACTCCGGCCTTGGAGACAGCTCTGTAAGCTCAACTCTTTCCTGAGAGCTCCTTCTCAGGACAGTCAGGGTCCTCACGTCACAGGGATGGGAGGGACCAGGGGAGGGGTGAGGCTGTGTGCAGCCGGGTGTGTGCAGTCCAGCAGCGCGGACACAAAGTCACTGCATGAAGCCTCTGAGCAGCCGCTGCCGTGTGCTGAGGCCCCTCGTCCACCTGAGAGCCTGCTGCACGGGAGGGACCTGCCAGCTCAGGCTGCCCAAGAGTCCTGGCTGCAGGTTTCAGGGCCTGGTTGCAAGGTGTGAGGCAACTGGCTCTGCAGAGTAGGGGGGGGACGATGATAAATAAGTGATGGGTACCATCATTCTAGATAAAAGATAAGCTGCCCTGGAATGCCCGAGCACAGAAGGTCCTAGAACTGCCCTGGAGGAGAATAAAGATAAAACCCCTTTCAGAGGCATTGCTGGTCCCCCCATCAAAGCAGCCCAACTCCCCATCTGGACGCAGGATTGGAGCTGTGGGAACTCGCGTTTCATTGGACAGAAACATAAGCTCCAGTGCAGCCACAAGTCCGGAAGGCACGGGGACCGCGGGTGACCACGGGTCCTGCAGCTCAGGGAGAGTCTCAATGCTGCATGCTGGGCTCTGCGTGGTATCTTTTGTTCGCAAGTGCAGGGCAAGACGGGGTGAAGCTGCCGTGAGCACAATGTCCCCACGTGGCCAGTGGCCACTGCCTAAGTGTCTGTGAGACGTTGTCTCATAGGATTTGGGTCTCTGGTTTCAGAAACAAACCTGATCTGGGAAACATCCTGCTCCTCGGCCTGGCCACCCCCCTCCCACCCAGCCCATTTTGGCCCGTTCCTGTCCAACCCCTGAGGCCCTGCCCCTCCGCCATGCTGTGTGGCCCTCTCCGTGCTGGCCTCTCCCCGCCTGTCTGGTATGGCAGGGGCGGGGTAGGGGGGGAAAGATGGGGGCCACATATAGCAAATAGATAGCTTTGTGTCTGCAATTAATGGCCACATTATAGCCCAGTCTGCGGGGGAATTGATTCCTTAGTATCAAGTTGTAAGAAGGGCAGATCTGGGCTCAGGGTGGCTGCGTTCGGGGCTTGAATCAGGTCTCTCTCTCTCTCTCTCTCTCACACACACACACACACACACACACACACACACACACAGAGCTTCTCCTCTCATGTTCAGCAGCTTTTGTCCCAAGAGGCTGTACCCTACAGGGCATTCTTATGTGCCCGTAGCAGAGTGCACAGACGGCCTCTCCTGGCAGCTCTAGTTAGAAGACACCAAGGCAGGGCCTATGGTGGGCCCAGAAGCTCACCAGCATCCCTGGGTAGATCAGGACAGCCAGGAGGAACTGGCTGGGGCCCAGGGATGGGCGGGTGCCATCACGTGCTCCCCACACCAGCATGAAGGCCCCCTACTTAGCAGCCCTCTACCCCACCCCCACCCCACATGGTTGGCAGGGCGGGTAACCCTTCCTTCAAATGAAAGGGTGGTATCTGTCCAGCCCAGTGAGAAGCATGTGCCATGCACCCTTCTCAGAGTACAAATGACCCTGCTGGTCAGAGGAAAGCCCCACTAAGTTTCTTTAAGGGTGGTTCCCTTTAAAGAACTCAACAGCCTTCAAAAAGCAGAATCACACTTCTGCCGAACTTAGCGGCACCCACAGTTTTCTCTGCACTGTTCTTACGGAGTGGATTTGTTCTGACTCTGGGCCACCTCAGACTGGGCCCCAAGTCCTACCTGGACTCACTGAACGCTCTGACCTGCATCATACCACATGGGGCGAAGGATTTACCAAATGAAGCTACAATTAAATTCTAATTTCAGACAAGCAGCAAATAACATTGTAGTATGAGTATGTTCCGTGCAGTTTTCGAGGCGCATTTATTCTAAAGAACTATTTGTTGTTCTCTGGACATCGGAGCTTTACTGGCGGCCGCTTGCTGGTCCTGAGTGTGCCCTCTACCCCCACCCCTGGGAATCGGCAGGTGCTGAGTGCCACTGTGGGCAGGATGCTGGAGCTGGGCCAGAGGACAAGGGGCACCACACACATGTGACGGGGGGAGCGGGGTGCACACTCCACATTCACACACGGACACAGCAGTTATCTGACACGTGCCCGTCATTAGCACCCATGAAACACCTGTGCATGAAACACCCCTGCATGCACCACAGGGTCCCCAAATGGGCGAGTTCACATTCCTCCTCCTGATTTATAAACCTGTCATGGTGACAGCTCTCACGACGCCCTGTCCCATCAGCCCTCATCTCCTTTATCTGTGTCAGCGCCACTGAGATTGATGCCCGCTTCCCTCACCCTATCTTTCTTCTATATGTCAGTAAATGCCATCATGGCCACAAAAGAGCAGTAAGGCCCTCAGCTCTGATCGGGTGTGAGTGACGGTGCATATGCTGGGATGATGTGCGTGTATCCGGGTGTGCAAACATGCCTCTGTGTGAGCTTGTCTATACGTAAGGGTGTGGCGTATCTGTGAGTCTGGGTGTGAGGTGTGCTGTAAGTACACATCTGCACATATCGTGTTTGTGTGTGAGTGTATCTGTGGGGGCACCTGGGCATAAGACCTTGTCCCTGTGTGAGCTGTATCTACGAGAGCGTGAGAGTGTGTCTGCACGTGAGTGGAGTTCACGAGGGTACGTTTGTGTGTATCTGTGGGGACATGGGTGTGTGTAAGTCGGTGTGTGTGTCTGTGAGTGCACCTGCATGTGTGTTTCTGTGTTGGAGCCTGTGTGTCGGTCTGAGTTTATCTCTGTGAATGTCTGTGCCGGAGTGTGTGTATGTGTGTGGAGAGTGTCTTTATGTGACTGTGTGTGTGGCTGAGTGTATCTGTGTGTCTGTCTGCGGATCTATGTGTGTGTGAGTGTCTGTGAATCTGGGTGAGTTTACCTCTGCGTCTGTGTGTGTCTGTGGGTGCACACTGTCTGCCCAGTTTCAGGGGCTCCCCTGAGCGTCACTCCTGGTAAGGACTCGGGAGGAATGTGTGTGCTGAGGGGCTGGGAGGTGGTGGGGGACTAGGCCACAGGAAAGGCACACAGAAAGGTTTAACTGAGAAGAGAGAGGAAAGTCTGTGAACTACAGAAGTGCTGGGATGGAGCAGACACAGGCCCAAAGCACAGTGGCAACTTAAGGAACCAGAGAAAGTCACAGGCCCAGAGACAACCGTCAGCCCTGCTCGGATAGCACAGGCTTGGGGGGCAGGTGGTGGAACGGGCCCCTTCTGAAGATGAAAGAACAGTCCTCTCCCGCCCGTCAGGCCCCTACTACGGCACATCTTGGTCGCAGGGACACAGGATAAACCACCTCCCTAAGGGGCCTAGCTCTGCGGCTTCACTGCGTCCGACCCAGAAAGCCTTGTTCTCCCAAACACCTGCCTCCCTCCCGCTCTCAGGGGCTCGCCAGCCCTCACACCATTATCACAGACAAAAGGCCCCTGGGAAAGTGAGGCTTCAACTGTATGTGGGCAGCACTGATAGATCTGCTTAAAAGCTGCGTGTCTTGCAAAGGAGCCTATTTTTAATAGAGTTGTCGATAGATTAACACAGACAGAGATGAGGTATCCTGGCAGAGAAAGAAACAACTAGACAAACAGTAATAAAATCAATAGAAACTTAAGAAATGGATGCAAAACTGGGCATGAAAATTAGTATCAAGATAGATTTTGAATAACGTGGGAATAACGAATTGGTGTTGGTACGTGGCACAGGCAGCAGGAAATGGACGTTTGATGCCATCTCTCCCGTCCAGGGGGCTGTCCCGTGAGCCAGGCCCCTTGCTAGCAGCCTATCTACCCTGTCTCATTCAATTCCCCCAGCAAACCCGGGAGAAGACAGTCCTGTCAGCCTATGTCTCATCTGAGGAAACTGAGGCACAGAGGGGTTAAGTGATTTACTCCAAATCGCAACGCCTGTGAAAAGAAGAGCTAGGATCTGAGCCCAGGTCTGTGGAATGAAAAGTCCAAGTTCTTAACCATTTGCTGCACGGCCTCTGCCCAGGCTGGACACAGAGGTGGACAGATGATGGGAAATTGCACAAGTCCACAGAAGCACAACGGATCACACTGAACGGATTCTCCCAACCCTCCCTCCTATCTCCATGGAAACCTCCCTCCAGAAACCTGTCAACCCTTGTGCCCCTGAAGAGAAAGACTCCGATGCCCTCCAATCCCTGAGATCAGCAAGGAGGGAGAGAAGCTGCAGTTTCCAGGTCACGTGCAGGAGTCCGCTCACCAAAACAGCTCTTCCTCCCCACCTCACCTTCCTGCCATCGCGGCTGCCTTCCCGGCTCTGGAGAGAACCCCTTCCTGCTCCCTTTCTGCTCTGGGCTGAGCGGGTTGCTCTTGCTCTGACAGATCCCAATGACAGGCCTTAGAAATGGAGGCCCAGAGAGACCGGCAGGGCAGCGCAGGCATCCAGGAACTTCTCAATGACATGATCGTGGGGCCTCAAGTCAGTGTCCTGAAGAGTCCCCAGGAGGCACAGTGAGCCAGCCGCTCACATCCTCTCTGCTGTGGTCAGCAGCTCTCAGGGGGTCCTCGGACTGCTCTCTGTGTCTTGGCAGGCCAGACCAGACTCTCAGCCTCTCCTGAGGCAGAATTCAAACTTTAGGAGGTGCCCTGGCTCTTGCACATGCAAATAGATTTCCTATCCCCGGGCTCAAGGGCATTTACTTTGCCCTTAAACCTTAGCTGAGATTATAGATCAAAAAACTCTTGGAACATAAGGCTAGAAGGAAGCCTAAATCTTAGCATGCCATTCAATGTTTGAGGTATGCATCTGGGAAAACAGAGGCCCAGAGAGGTGAATTGTCTCACTAAAGGTAACTCCACCCAGGAGTGTGTCCTAGACTGAAAGCGGGGGCCTCACCCTGGGAAGGAGACTTGACTTTCTCAGGCTCCTCGCTGTTTAGGCTAGGCTGTTTGTGCAAGGGCTCGTAACTTATCGTAACATGGGCTTTAGAAAATCATAATGAGGGAAGCAAATCATCCTCACACCAACATATAAAGCATTTTTCAGGCCTTCTCTGGTTAATCTGCTCTCTCTGACACTGGCGGACCTCGGCAGGTTACTGACAGCCACACAGTCTCGCCATTTCAAGCCTGCTCTGCGACACTCCCTGTGGAAGGGCCAATTGAGTGAGCTTCTGCACACTCAGGTCTGCAGGCACCCAGCAGGTGTGCACCGCTGCTAGGAATGTCATAATAAGTTCAGGTTCCAAATTGCTGGGTATGCAGCTTTAGGATTTTGTCCTTTGGCCTTGGAAATCAGCATGGATGTTGGTAATGCAAGTACACAGCAATTGCCAAGTGGGACACTGGGGACAGAATAGCAAGGCTTTACCATGCCACGCAGGGCGGGAAACAGGCAGGTGTTCTGGGAGCAGAGCGGAACGGGGAGTCTGGAGACTGCACGGCACTCTAACATTCAGCCTTTTTGATGACCCTTTGAAGGGAGTGCTGCTGTCCTGTTTCACAGATAAGAAAACTGAGGCTTAAGACAAAAGGAAGTGATGTGCCCAAGGACGCACACACCATGAAGGTGACTCTGGCTTTGGATTAGTCTCCCTAATTCCAGTGCCTCCCACTTGCTCTTTGTGGGCACCAAGACGGAGGGGCCGTGCAGGACCATGGTTAAGATCACACGTTCCAGGGCAAGACTGGCTAGATTTGAATTCTCCCCTGCTTCTCTGGACTGTGTCCTTAGGCTATGCCTGTGTACCTCAGTTTCCTCATCTCCAAAATGGGCAACATAATAGTGCCCATGCTGGATGGTGGTTATAACAACTATGTTTTTGATAGCACACTTGCCACAGAGTAAGCGCTGCATGAGCATAAGTCATTGCTAACATTCATTCTCTCTGCATCTCTTCTCCTCCCAGCAATGTCACGAAAATCAGACCCTCAGCGGCAAGATCTCTGCTGCCCCCAGGGAACTGAGCCTACAACAAATGAGCTTGCCTACTAAAACACAGGATTGGAGCCTTCTAAGTAAAGGAGGTTGCTCAGGGCAAGAGCCACATGTGGTGATAGGCAGGAATCCCCCAGAATTAATTGCTCGCCACCATGTCACTGCTGGTGACAAATTTGCAATTACTGTCTCCCTAGGAAGGAAAATATCCCATCCTGCCCAGGCCCCCACAGGCCACAGCCTGACACTGAGTCTAGGAGGCAGCGCCTGCCAGTTCCAAAGGATGACGTGACCACAAAGGTAAGGGGACTCTGGATCTTGAATGACAGATTGGCTTTTCCTCTGTCTCAGTCAGTGGCGGGGTTTGGTCATGTGTTGGCATCGTTCCAGTGGGGTCTCTAAAGGATGGAGCTAAGGGGGTCTGGGTAGGAAGGATGGAATTTATTGCCAAGGACAGGTTCAGGCGGTAGCCCAGTCTCAGACTTTTGTTTCAACATGCATAAGAGCAGACTTAGAAAAAGGACCAGAATAAAAATTGGGTCCCTTGCTGGTTTTCCTTCAGGTGGGGACAGTCCTTGGACATCAACTTTGCCTTAGTTGTTTGTGTCTGAGCTCATTCCAATGCTGCAGGCAACGAAGAGGGTAAGCCCTGAGATTCCCTAACCATCACCCACTGCACCGGAGCAAGGTTCATTTGCGAAAGTCCTTTGCAAACTTTCACTGAGGTGTCCAGGATCCCAGAGGTACTGGTCTCTGTGTCAGCAGAAGCCTGAGGTCGTGTGAATTCTGCCTCTGTCCTTCTCAGGTTTGCAGCATAAGTCCCAACTGGCCCATTAGCACAGGTGTGTAAAGGTGCGCTCTGGTCTTAAAGCCACAAAACCCAGATCATAGAGCCACAGATGCTCTCGGACTTAATGATGGGGTTTTGTCCCTATAAACCCATCGTCATCGTAGGCTAAAAGCTCATTTGACACACCAGTCCTACAGAACATCATAGCTCAGCTGGGCCTACCTTAACTGTGCTCAGAACACTTACCATAGCCAATAGTTGGCCAAAACCTGCTAACCCAAAGCCTATTTTATATGAAATAATAAAATATTGACTATCTCGTGGAATTTATTGAATACAGACTACACTGAAAGCCCAGGACAGAATGGTTGGACAGGTACTGGTATAGTTTCCACTGAATGCATTCTGCTTTTGCCCCATTGTAATAGAAAATTTGTAAGTTGAACTATTATAGTTGGAAATTGTAGTTCTGTCAGTGACCAGGTGACCTTGAAGAGTCACAGTTCCTCTCTAGGCCTGTTTTCTCACCTGCCCAGTGGGGTAAGAGCTGTGGTCTCCCTGAGCTCCGGTAAGCTCGCTTCCCTCTGAACCTGTCCCACCATCACATTCTCCAGCCCGGCGTCCCCCCCTGAGCTGAATGAGCAGGTCTTTCTCTGCAGCCCCTGGGCTTATGCTCCTCCGTCCCCCCCCTGAGCTGAATGAGCAGGTCTATCTCTGCAGCCCCTGGGCTTACGCTCCTCTCTCCCCCGGAGGTTGCTGCAGGCAGGAGCTGCATCTCTCACCGTTTTCTCAGCCTGTTCTGGGAATGCTGGAGATGTTCCATTAACAGCCATGAAGGAGTAGAGAGGCATGCCGGAGCCCCAGCACCAGGAGACCGGGGACCACACAAGGAACAGGAACGGTGCCAGGCACGGGAGGTCCCGGGAGGCACACTCCAGGCTGCCACTTTTTAGGTGCTGGCATCTATTTGGGGAGCTGGAGCTGAAGCAGCAGGAGATGGCTGTCGAGCCCAGGCAGCAGGTGCCACAGCTGAAGAGCAGCAGAGGTGGCGAGGCCATGGCGGGCAGCAGAAACCTGTCATCTGCACGCTGTCATCAGACCACAAGCCGCGTGCACAGAGGCTTCGGGAATGAGAACTGGGATTTACTCACAGTCACTTGTTGAACTAAAAGGACAACTATGTGTCCCTAGCCATGGTAAATGGGTGGGGGCCCGGCAGACTCAAACGCCAAGAAACAGTGCTTCATTTAACAAAGACCCCAACCTGCTCAACCAGGGAGCCTTTCCTCCTCCTCTTGTCAATTGTCACTCGTGGAGTTAAGGCCTCAAGGTGTGAAGGGGAAAATCAGCCCTGCTTGGAGAAGGGGATGCTCTATGCCTGCCCAGGGCACAGTCCCCCTGATGTCCCAGACTTGTCCTACCCCCTGGCCACTCTGGGCTTCTGGAGTGAGGCTGCTACCTCTCCAAGTGCCACCTGTCCTTCAAAGCCAGCTCAGACCTCACCTCCTCCAGGAAGCCTGCCAAAGCCACACAGCAGAGGTTCTGCTGAGCACCCGGTGCTTCCTATCTGGCCCTACTACAATCATTCATTCATTCATTCATTCATACCTACAATTAAAGGAACACTCGCAAATACTAACCCTATTATTTTGACTTTTCCCATTTCCTTCCCCAGAGTAATAGAGACTAATAAGAAAAAGGAGGGGACTGGGGAATCTAAACCCAGAGACTAAGTGCTCCTGTGGGCCTCCCTGTCTGCCCTCTTTCCTCATGTCCTCCCCCATAAACTGGGACCTTTGGTAAAGGTGGATGAGGTGCCAGCTAGATGGGGAGGACCTTGATAAAACTAGCTCAATGCAGGGGGAAGAGGGGATCACACCCCCCGAGAGACAGGAGAGCGCCGTAGGGGTCAGGCACCTCCTGGTGACTCCCAGGCCGAAACCCACACGCTGAGTCAGGGATCGGGGTGGCTGCCGTCTGCTGACACTGGAAGTGCTAGGCGATAATTACCCACCAAGTGCCACGTTATTTTTGTCTCTAGCAGGAGGACAGACCAGGAGGGCAGAGTCCAGAAATAGCAAAAGCAATTAGCAGGCTGGCTTCTGAGGGCATAATTACTGTGTGCGAATTGGGGCCCGGCAGGTAAACCTTGGCCTGGTTACCGGGTCCTGAGAGGCTGGGGCGCCTGACGCCTGTGTGCTGGCAGGATCGCCAGCTTCCAAGACGTGTCCTCTTCTCAGAGCCCTGTGGGGAGTCCTGCCTGGCACACTCTTTATGCTGCCCCACCACGACAGGCTTGCAGGCCTGGGAGAGCCGGGAGGGCACTTCAACTGCTCGCCCGCCGCCACTGGGAATCCGTGACACTGGGAGGACACAGTCCATGTCACCCCCAGAGACACACAGTCTACTCGCTGCTGTTTCCTTCTTTGTGTCTGAAGCCCCTCCTTGCAGTTCCTGTGGGATCTGGGGTCCCAGGCAGAGAGTCAAATGCCACTGATGTGGGGAAGTCAGCCCTGGGCAGACACAGGGATGCAGCCCAGAGCTTCCTTGTCTTTGCCCTCCAAAGCTAACTCCCCAGCCAGGAGAAAGGACAAATACAGAAGATCCAAGTCAGTGTCACTCAGAGTCCACCCAGCAGTGCTTCAGGGGGTGAGCAAGCAGGGCTCACAGTGAACCAGGGCAGGCTTCCTGCCCAGCAAGCCTGGCTTTCCCAGCCTCCAGCGTCCGCAACCTCCCTGCCCTGCTGAGCCCCCAAGCCTAGTTCCTGCCCTTGCTTCTGAGCCTTGAAGGCAGGTGGAAGTCAGTCTGCTCAGCCCTTCTGGATCCTTTCCCCTGGGCTTCTAGGGGAGAGAGCAACATCGCCTGCCCAGGCTGGGAGTCAGGCCCTCCCTCCAGCCCCCTGAGCCCTCTGCATTAGGCACAGTGGCTGAAGGCAGATGTTGGGAGCAGGCGAGAGCTGAGTGCCAGCTCTGCCACAGGCTCAGCCAACTCCTGACACCCCTGAGCTCAGGTCCTCATGTAGACGTGGGGAGCTATTGCTGGGACTGTAAAGCCACCCACTGTGTCCGCACCTGAGCAGGCCTGACGCACAGTGGGGGCTTTTCATTGCCGTTACATCAGTCTCACCCAGGACCAGCCCCAGGGGCCCCCCTCCAGCCCCATCATCCTCTGTACCTTCCTCAGTGGAAACCCAACCTCACCTCCCTGGAGATTCAGCCTGTATTGGTCTCTGTGCTGACGCGTCCCAGCTTCTGCAGGGAGGGAATCTCCATTCTCTGCCCTTAGGTAGCTCCCAGGGTCCACATGCTTCTCAGCCAGGCCCCTGCTCCAATTGATGATGAAAGGACAGTATCACCGTCACAGCACAGGGAGCAGAGAGGAAGCCTGCTGTGCAGAATCAGCCCCGGAGCTGGAACCTGAAACTGTGTCCCTGGGTTCTGTTCCCGGCTCTGCCACATTCGTGAGGCCCTGAGCAAATCTGCTCATATCCCTGAATGTCAGTTTCCTGTCTGTAAAATGGGTGCCCATGGGGAAGGGTGGGGAGCGGCAGAGGCAAGTTCACTGTCCTGCGCTCTCCAGCCCTCCTCTCTGCGCCTGCAGGAACAGGAGGGGACTGAGCTCAGATAGGGTGAGCTCAGCAGACATGAGCTGCATGAGGCCTGCCTCGCTGCACCTGGAGAAGGTGCCAGGGGCCACCAGCATCCTAGGAGCCTTCTCCTCTGCACGGGCCGGCCAGCCTCGGGTGGCTGCTGTCCACTCGGCCAGGCTCACTAGCCATGCACAGCCCACTCGCAGCTCGCCAGCCACGGCAGACACTGAATAATAGAGTGCCGTGTTTGTCTAATGGATTTATCACTGTTACGAATGTGGCTTCATCAACAAAAGCAGGTGAAAATCGATGTCAAGGCAGCTAAGTGAGCTGCACTTTCCCTCACAGCGTGGCGTGTATTGCTAATCTTTTGTCCACTTGGTGTTTTGCACCCAATGTGGTGCTGGAAGCAGGAATAAAAATGCCCTTGGTTCTTCTTGCCAAGTCTTTCGGCTTCTGTTCAGGGCAGGGTGCTGGTGCTAAGTGCTCCCTATGCAGCAATCACTGTTTTCGCCTGAAGCAGCGAATCACACGGGCGGTTTCTTCCCTCCTTATGGCCCCGCATGGCTCTCCCAGACCCAGACACGATCTGCACCCTTGGAGCTGGGGAGAGCCACCCCCCCACCCCCCAGTACAGGGTCAGGAAGCAGACGGCCGTTTTCTTCTCTGTGTGTGTTGAGGGTGGGGCGGTTGGCTTGATTTTTGACGGAGGTGGGAATTGGTCGGTTGGGTGGGAAGATTTTAGAGGAGTGTTGGATGGTTCCTGGCGAATCTGCACTGGGATATGGAAATGAAACGGGCCGGGAAAGCTGCCGCGCCTCAGAAGCCGTGCTAGATTTCTGTTCATTACAGCGCGCTCTCCGCACCTACCCTGGCTTCTCCCTGTGCACAGACAAGCTACCATCCTGCTGGAATGAGCTGCAGATGGCAAGTGCTACACGTACTTCAGATTAATTTTATTTATATATTAATTGCCTATTCTGGGAAAAGCATTATGCCAAGTTCTGGGAGTGAAGATAGGAAGAAAAGGTAGGGCTGAAGGAAAATTCTCTCCTCTGGTAATAAGAACTTGTGCCAAGCATCTCCCATCTGTTATTTCCAGCCCCTCCAAGGCCCCTCGGTATAGGTATTCTTATCCCAGATCAGAGATAAACCAGAGGAGACACACTTCTAAATCACACAAACAGTAAAAAGTGAAAGGGGGATTTAAATTCAGGTTTGTCTAGCACTCAAACTCAAGCTCTTTGCACACTGAGACACGAGGAAGCAGGTGGTGGTGTTGCCCCATGTTACAACCACAATCACCTCATGCTGCCGACCAGAAGTTCTCAAGCATCGGCAAGCATTGGAGGGCTTCTAAAAACACCGATTGCTGGCCCCACCCCAGGAGTTCCTTCTCCGCTAGGTCTTGAAGGGCGCCCAAGAATATGTATTTTTAATAAGCACCCAGGTAGTGCCGACTCTGCTGGTCAAGGGACCACACTTTGGAAATCGTATCCCAGGGGCTGAACGTGCTGGACAGCTACTTACTGAAGTTGCCATGATAGCTGTGGGGTCACTGGGCCACAGGCAGGCCCCACGTCCCCAAGGGCACAGCTACCAGCTGGTGGCGAGGGCACAGTGCCCAGCGCTCCCAAAGCGCAGAAACCTTGCAGGCTTCCCCCTCCCTGTGGACCTGAGCTTGCCTTCTGCCTTCCCTTCCTTGTTCTTAATTAAGGTTTCATTCCTCCAGATGGTGAAGTGCTCTTAGCAAGATGAGAACTGTCTCACTCTCCTTTCTTAGTTTGCTTTCCTCTGATGAAGGCAGAGTGAAGATTCTGTCTTATTTAAATAGGTTTGAAAGACGGTTGATTTTGAAAGACTGGCTGGTGATGTTGTGCAGGGCAGATTATAGAATTAACCCTCATATGACACGAGATTGAACCACTCGGGCCCACTTATGTGTGATCTCCTCCCACCCCGAGACAGCAAGACCAACCCCCCTCTTCTGCCCCCTCTTCAGCCTACTCAATGAATAGTAAGTATATTTTCTCTTTCTTATGATTTTCTTAATAGCATTTGCTTTTCTCTAGCTTACGTTATTGTATACATATAGTACATAACATATACAAAATGTGTTGACTATTTGTTATCAGTAAGGCTTCCAATCAAGAGTAGCCTATAGGAGTTAAGTTTGGGGTGGTCAAAAGATATACTCAAATTTCAACTGTGCTGGGTGGGGGGTCCATGCGCCTAACTCCTGCATGATTTACGAGTCAACTATATGTTTCTGGTAATGTCTTGTATTTCTGGGGTCATCTTCCCCAAAAGCAGATACACATTTTGGATGGATATACATTTATACTGTTCTTGAGAAACAAAGGTGGTATGGGAGATACAATATCATTTTGTGGGTGGCCAAAGGCCTTTTGCAGGTTGTACGACTATAGGGGTAGGTACTATTATCGCCAATGATAGTAATAACGGGTCGGTGAATGCGTATTACGTGTGATAGCACCTTTATACCTGGCTTGACCCTCCCACAACCCTTCAAGTTATTCATTATAACTAACATTTGTTGAATACATAGAAGGACCTAGCATTGTTTTAAGCCCCTCACGTGTGTTATCTCCTGTAGTCCCAACTACTAGATGAGGTGGTTCCCATCCTTGTTTCCATGTTGAAGCAAAGGAAACCAAGCGCAGAGAGATAATGTACATAACTCTGCCCAAAGTCACACTGCTGGTAAGGGGTGGGGTCTTGATGGGATCCCAGACATAGGGAGCCTATGTCTTTCCAGCTCCCTAAGACAGGCACTCTCACCCCACAAATTACAGACAGCCCTCTGGGAATTCACAGCTGCAAGGCACAAACCCAGGGAAGTCTCACTGTTAGTTCAAGGCCTACTCCCCACCCTGTCTGGGCTGCAGTTAGGTGGAAGTCTCAGGCCCCTGGGCTGCTAAGCCAGATGTCTGTTCACTAGAAAATACCAAGCAGGGTCGCCCACCCCAAACTCTACAGGCACCTTTAGAGTCAATACTGAACGTTCCCAGCATCCTTGTTAGGAATGCAAAGTATCTGCGGTCTTAACAGCTGAGTGACCAGCCTCCTGCCTTTGAACTCAGGCTGTATTTCCCAAGGGCACATACCAACTTAGAAGCAGCATTGGGGCAAGGACTCCAAATCCACTCATATCGCTGGTTCTGAGCTGGTCGATGCCTTCAGCCCATACTAGAGTGCTCCACCAAGCCGGTCTCCTGGGGTGCCCTACCCTGGGCCCAGCGGGCTCCATCTTCACGTCTTACATTCACTGGGGGGAGGGGTGCATCTCAGAGCATCTGTCACGAAACTATTTCTGTTGCCTTTGGGTTGCCATGGCATTCTCTTTAATGTGACTGTGCACCCAGCCCTGTGGTGTGGCTTCTTTTTGGTCATGGGAAAGTGGGAATGAACAGAGAAGGGCAGGGGACTGGCTGGCAGTGCAGAGGGACAGGGAGGGGCCTGTGTGGGAAGAGGACAACACTTCCCAAAGGACACACCGTATTGGGCTCCCTCCTGCCGGCACGCCTTCTTCCACTTCTAACACGACCCGTGAGGAGCAGCCTGGAGCATCTTGCAATGAAAGGGCAGGGGAGCTGTCTTGGGTCCTTCCACGTGCCCTCGGGCCCCTCACCTGCGGGGCATGCTTTAAGACAAAGGTGGGTGAGCTGCCAACAGCAGGGCACCAATCTCCGTCCAGGCACCCAACAGGCATGACGCCAGAAGGGGTCCAGGAGGCACCAGGCTATGGCACCGACCTCAGCTCCCTTCATTCTCAATGAGTTTCTGTCTTAGGAGCACGTGTCCCTCAGTGGCCCTGCAGGATGACCCACATGTGTGCCCACCAGTCAGAGGGAAAGATGAACTGAAAACCTTCAGGTTCAGGTAGGGACTCCGCGAGCCCCAGAGCTCCAAAGTCTTCCCAGCCACCTGCGGGCTTTACCCTCCTGATTGCCAACTGCCCAGAATGAGGGCAGGTGGTATCACCCCATTTGTGGATGGTGGGAAAAGGCTCCTGGGCACAGATGGGCAGCATACACAGGGCATGGGTCCCCCTCCTCACGCCCCACAGAGGGAGAATTTCTCCACTGGACACAATGAGAAGTATGGATAGGATTTTTTTTCCTGTGAGATTCCAGAAGACAGAATAAGAGCCAATTGGTGAAAGAGTCAGGAAGACAGATATTGACTCATTAAAAGAAGGCATGTTCTCACATTGAAATTAGGATCTGCTTTCCTGGGAAATGGTGAGAAATCTGTCACTCAAGTGTCAGAGCAGAGACTGGAGATTGTCAGCCAGGGAGGCCTGCATCAGGGGCAGCCTCTTTCTGACAACCAAGAGGGGCCCTTCTATGCTAAGAGTGAGTTTCTCAGACTCCAGGAGGACCCTGGCAGGGCAAGGTGGCCCCATGCCTCACCTCTGGCCCATTGGTTAGGTGGGGAGCCCGCACCAAGAATCAGCAACACCCCACAGAAGCATGGGGGGTCTGGAGGGGCCCTGGCTGTGAGCAATGCATGATGGGAGAGATGGTTCCTGCACAGGAGACCACAAGGAGGCCGCGGCTCACGGCAGCATGGCGCCAAGCAAGAGACTAGGCACCCAGCAAAAAGGCAGCAGTGCTGGGGCTGTGGGCAAGGGGGAGGCGGGCAGGAAATGCCCTTAGAGTCTGCCCAGGAGCCCCAGGGCCCGTATGAGGGCAACATGAGTCTTGGAAACAGGGAAGGTACATCAGAGGCAAGCGCGAGAAAGGTGGCATAGGGCAGGGCCAGCCGGCCAAAGCCACTGGCCTGAGCGGCTGGCCCACAGTGCTGTCTGGGCCGCTTCCAGACAGAACTTGTAGCAGCCCATATAGCCTATGGCCAGAAGTGAGAGTTATAAGAAATACCTGTACAGCTCAATAATGGAATACCTTGGTGGAAAGGGCATGGAGAGGAATTTGGCTCTCCTAACAAGCCTGAGAGCTCGCGAGATGAGAACAGTGGTGAAGTGGCAGTCTCTACACCTGTGGTGTTGAGCGGCACTGGGATCAGCAGTCAGGAGCATGCGCATTCTATCACGGACCTGCTTACTCTGACTCTGTCTCCTCTCCTGCCTGCAGAACGCCAGCACGGCGTCTCTCTGCTGAAGATTACCAAGCTCTGCTAAAGACTAAGATCTATCTATTCTAAGAAGACTGCTTTATTTCTCTAAGACACACTCTCTCTCTCCAGCTAAAGCAGAGAGCCCTCAGGCACCTAAGAGAAACTGTACCTGAGCAAGGTAACTTAGCGGTCCGCATCCGGAACCTACCTAAGCCGGACCCGAGACCTGGCTAGTCCCAGGTCCTGACAGAACTGCTGGCCCAGCTGTGACATCCAGGACAGGAATGAAGGGCACAGGTTTGGGACCCCAAGAGAGATACACCCCGAGCCTCCCTCTGGGTAAGGCAGGCAGCAAAGCGATGCCCTCTGCTGCCCCTCCAGCCTAGGAGCAGAGCGCTGGACCTTCGGGCATATCATTGTCTATCTGGACTACAATTACCTGTGCAAGTGTCTGACGCTCTTGACCTAGACTATGAGTTCCCCAAGAACAAAACCCATCTTTCATCCACTCCTTACTCCCACCCTGACCACACACATACATTATTGTTAATCTAATAGACATATAAATTAATACATTTTTCTAAGAACCTTTTTCAGAAGGCGCCTAAGACCTGAAGCCACTGGCTGCTTAATAGAGCGACACCCCAAATCCACATTATGGGGAGCATGGGCGCAGTACCTGAGAGTAGAAAGACCGAAGGAAGCTGTGGTTTTACTCCACGGAAGACGGGAAAATCTCTGATACAGGACTCAACTCCCACAAAGACATGGAGGAATTCTAGCTGTTTCCACCATCATCTCAGGCCTCTCCCTCATCCCCCCTGGACGGGCACAGGTGGTATTCTCAGGACCTACTTCTGATGTGAGGCCTCCTGGTTCTCCAGTGGTCAAGCTCTGCTCATTCCTCCCAAAACATTTGATGCAGCCTCGCTCTTCTTTGAGACAGTCCCCCCCCAAAATAGAATACCAAGAGCCAGAGTGGGCACATCACATCAGTAGAAGCAAAATCAAAAATAGCACCCTGCTTTCCACATCAGCCTTCTCCTGGACTGGCTCAGAGATGGCTCCCAGAGTTCCTGGGCCTTCTGTACGTCGTCATTTCAAATCTGTTTCTCAACACAGATTTTCCACTTGGAAAGGTGGGGTCGTGGCCTGGTTCTCAGAGATACCCAAGGAAATGGCAGTAGCAAACAGCTCTGGTTTCTTCATATATTCCTGGTCAGAGGAAACCCACCGTCTACACTGGCTTGGCCCCTCAGGCTGTCAGAGCTGGATGAAGCCAGCTAGAAGCTTGAGGGCAGGGCCTACTTTGTACTTCCTGTGTGCAGATCAATCAGGTACAGGGTATTTATTTGCAGAAGGAAAGAGGATAGGAACAAAGATGTGGCGCTGGTCACAGTGGCTCACACCTGCAATCCTGGCACTCTGGGAGGACACAGCGGGAAGCTCCCTTGAGCTCAGGAGTCTGAGACCAGCCCATCTCTACTAAAAATAGAAAAATTAGCCAGGCATAGTGGCAGGTGCCTATAGTTCCAGCTAGCTGGGAGGCTGAAGCAGGAGTATCCCTTGATTCCATGAGTTTGAGGTGGTTGTGAGCTAGGCTGACGCCATGTCACTCTACCCAGGGCAACAGAGACTCTGTTTTTGAGACTCGGCATCAAAAAAAGAAAAGGAAAAAGAAAAGAGGGGGAGAGAGGAAGAAAGGAGGACAGGCTAGGGGTATCATTCCCCCTTCTTGTTTTGGATAAGAAAGCTGGAGTTCATTCCTTGTCTATTAAATGTCTCCAACTTCTCTGAGCCTCAGTTTCCCTCATCTGAAAAGTAAAGGTGGAGCTGCTGTCTGTCAGGGCATATGTAAGGGTCAAATAGGAATCACTCCATGCAAAGGTGGTTCGCAGGCTGGAGAGTGATGCTCTAAACACCCACGCATTTGAAGTAAAGTTCCTTTGTTTCTCCAGTCTAAACTCTCAGTGGCACACTGATAAGGCCAGTTGTGCAAATCTTCACCAACAGCATGCTGCTCAACTTCTGAGCTTCACAACCTGCCAGGCTAAAACAGGGCATCAAGAAAGTTTTAATTGGCATTGCCCTTAATCTCAGGAAAGATGAACATCTATTCTCATTTAAGAGCTATTTGCATTTCCTTTTCTGTGAATTATCTCTTTATATCCTTAACCAAGTTTTCTTTTGAGTTTTTGGCCCTTTGAGATTTTTATATGTTAGAGAAATTAAAGTTCATCTGCAATTAGAGTTCCTCTTTTCCCAGTTTGTTTTTTATTGTTTGGTTTTGCCAATGGTGGGTTTTGCCATGAAGAATTTTCTCTTATTTGTATTTCACAGTTTCTGGGTGTTTGTTTACCGCTATAGTTAGAAAGACCTCTCCCACTCTGAGACTACAAATAATGACTCTCATGTTTTACTTTTCCTAGCAATTACATGGTTTCATTTTTTAGTGCTTAAATCTTTGATCCACTTGCTCCATATCTTAGTTTAAGGTGCCCATTAATACCCTAGTCATAGATTACACAGAAACTTTCTCAGATGGCTTCTTTATTATTCCAACATCTTTTCTCCATTAATGGAAGAATATCTGAGAAAGCATTTTTGCCCTATTTTAAATTTTCTTGTGTATCTGGCTCTATTTTGGGACTCTACATTCTCTTCACTTAATCAGACTCCCTATTGCACACCAGCACCACACTGTTTTATTTATGATAGCTTAAAAGTGTAACTGTAGCCTTCACCACTTTCTAATGCACATCCATTTTGGAATTTTCTGAAAATTTCTTGCCTGTTTATTTTCCAATGTGAATTTTAGCATCTCATTCCAAAATATGCTATTTTCTTATAAATGTATATGTGGGAATCAGATTAAATTTATAGATTAATTCAACAGAATTAGTATATTCATCTTAAGGCTTACTGTCTGTATCAGTTTGGAAACATGCTTAGTGGCTAATAGACTTAACTGCTTTGGCTTAACCACATATGGGTTCAAGAAACAGCAGTGTGGAAGCCGGCAGTCCGGGCTGGCTTGGCAGCTCAGTAGAACCATCTGGATCTCAGTGACTTTTGTCTTTCTTCTCTACCATCCTTGGAGCTGGCTTCCATTCTCAAGGTCATTCTAGGTGAAAGTTACATGATAGCAGCTGGACTGCAGCCAGTGTGTTCCCCAGTCCAGGAAGAAAGGCTGTGAAAGATGAGTGGACGTTTGCCAACTATCTCCCCTCCCCTTTTCAAACAGATTTCTTAGAAGTCCACTCAACAAGTATCTGTAGCTTATCTAGAGTGTAGTCTTTCCAGAGACCCAGAAAATGTAGTCTTTTCATCTGGGCACACTGCCATCCCAAATAAAATTAGATTTCTATTACTAAGCATAAAGGAGAAAATTGGAAAAGCAGCCTACAGGCTTGGCTACCCCATCTTAGAACATAAGGAGCCGATCCCATTGTTCAAGTGCGTGCCCATCTTCACCTTCCCACCTGGTATCATTACCTCAACCTTGAAACTGCTCTTTTCAAGGTCAGCAAAAACCACAACCTTTCTAAATCCAGTGACCGATCTTCACTCCGATCATATGCAGCCATGCCGGTGACATTTGACAGGTAGATCACACTCTCCCTCTAAATCCTTCCTTTGTTTGCCCACAGGATTCTCTCCTTGATTTCCTTCTGCCTAAGGGGCTGCCCTATCCCACTACGTTTGCTCAGATCTCTCCTGGGTGCTGTGATTATTCACTCACCACTGAGCGTGTGCAGCCCCCTCACTGTGTATGTGTGTGTGTGTGTGTGAAAGAGAGAAAGAGACACATACACTGCACTACACTCCTATTTCCAGTGGCAATAGTCTTTCACATGGGAACACTGGAAAGGATGAAGAATGCCAGAAGATTCACATGCTGCCAATGAGAATACAACGTGGTGCAATCACTTTGGAACCAGCTTGTCAGTTTCTTATGCAGCGAGTCACACACTTGCCCTCTGGTTCAGGAAGGCCAGGCCTTGCTGTTTACTCAACAGAAATGAAGACATAAAATCTGCTTGTGGCTGTTTAGAAGCCACTTTACTCATAATTGATAAAAATCTAGGGGAAAAAAATCTCAAATGTACATTAATAGATGAATGAACAAATTGCAATACATCCATACAAAGGAACACCACTTAGCAATAACAAGGAATGAACTACCACGGCTGCAAAGTGAGCCGATCCCAAATGTTAAATGAAGAAAGCTAGACTCAAAAGACCACAGGCCATGTGATTTCATCTGTGTGATTCCATTTGGGCAACATTCTGGAAAACTATGGGGACATAAAATAGAACAGTAATTTTCAGGGGCTGGGTGGAAGGGGAGGAAAATGACTAGAAAGGATAGGAAAACTTTTCAGGATGGTGGAAATACTCTATGTCTTGATTATGGTGGTATTACATGACTATATATTTTGCAGGACTCATAAACGATACACTTTAAAGGATAAATTTTACTATATAAAGCATATATAAAATAACCCTGACTTAAAAAAAAAAAAAACCAGCCCATCTGTTGGCTGAACTCCACACATGGGGACAGAGGGACATGAAACGTAGATTCTGTGTCATTCCCAAAATGGAACCTTCATTCATGGAATTAGTTTGGGAAAAAACAAACCTTAGCAACCTCCTTGACTACCCTTTTGCCCTTTCCTCATGCTTGCCCTCATTCTGGTAGCTCTCCAAGTTCTATCTTTTTGTTTGCTTGTTTTTTTATTAAATCATAGCTGTGTACATTAATGCAATCATGGGGTACAATGTGCTGGTATTATATACGATTTGAAATATTTTCATTGACCTGGTTCACATAGCCTTCATGGCATTTTCTTCGTTATTGTGTTCAGACATTTATATTCTACATTTATTAAGTTTCACCTGTACCCTTCTAAGATGCACCGTGGGTGTGATCCCACCGATTACCCTCCCTCTACCCAACCTCCCCCCACTCCTCCCCTCCCTTGCCCCTTTCCCCATATTCTTGATTTGTAATTGGGTTATGGTTTTCATATGAAAGCTATAAATTAGTTTCATAGTAGGGCTGAGTACTCCAAGTCCTATCTTTAAGTCCCATCTCCTTGCTGCCTCCAAGCACAGCTACCTGAGGACTGCTATAGTCTCATCCTCCTAGAGCTCAGGGTTGTTTTGTTTTGCTATTTTCAAAGCATAAGTTAAGATCACATTTGTTGTGGGCTCACAATCACCCAAGGGATTTCCCATACTTCTTGGATTTGGCACCAAATCCAAGCCCTTCCCAGCCTCACAGGAGCTGGGCCTGCCCCCTTTCCTGCCACCCTTGCTCCCTCAAACACCAGCTCAGGGGGGCCCAGCCAGCCCCTTTACAGGTGGTTCACCTGCCAGATCCTGACGGGAGATGCAGCCCCAATGATCACTTTCTTCACTTCCCAACACAAATGTCATTTGCACAAAGTCATCTCAGCAGCCACCCTCGATTTCCTATTTTAACTTTTTCCCTAAATCTTACCACTTACTAAGAGAATATCTGTTTGTTCCCCATCATTGCCTTTCCCACCAACATGTAAACTCATTCATAAGCCTTGAAGGATGGAGGCGGGGCTTTCTTAGTCCCGTCCACTCAGAAAGGCTGTGCTTCCAAGTTGACTCCCCAGCCCTCACAGTTCAATCTCATGGGGTGACACACCTCCCACGGCGATGTGTGCCAAGGGGTCCAGAGGCTACCGGCTTCTTTCTCACCCACTTCCTCCTCTCTTCCAATGACATCCTTACCTGCTGACCATTAGGGGCAGCCCTGCTCCCCTCCTCTGCCCACCCACATGCTAATTCCCACTGGGTAATACATCTGTTTCTCTGACCTGGGAGTTAGCTGCAGAGAAGGGGTTCCTCGGGACTCGACTTGCATTCCCGGGCCAGTGTCTCCAGGCCCACTCCATCCTCCCTGAAACTTCCCTTCCCGTGTTCGTCCTTCAGCTCAGTCTTCAAGGATATTAAGACTATTTGGACAGAGACGGCACCAGGCTAAGGAGCAAGTTGCTACACAGAAAACACACCAGTTCCGAGTCCTTGGCCGGGTCTGTGGTCCCTGGGCCACCTCGTCAGGGAGAATCCAGCCAACATCAGCTGACTGACAGGCAGGGAGCCTGTGTCGTGGCATCCAACCAGGTCCCAGGACTCAGGCAGAGTTTCTCCACAAGGCGAGGAAGCAGGGTCTGCAGAAGCGGCTGCTCTACTTTCCAGGACCTGCCTCCACAGCTGCATCGGCTGCTGGATCCCAGCCTGCCGAGCATCTCAGCCCGGGCGCCCAGAAGGAAGGCAGGCCCAGGCTTCAGTGCGAATCCCCGAGAAAGGGCACGCCCTACGTTAATCGTTCATCTATTTACCCTCCATTAATTCATGTATAGTAGGTATTCCTTTGTAACAACTATTTATTCACCACCTATGATGAATCTATGGCCCGTTTCATGACAGTGTGAAGGCCAGAGCGCTCAAAGCATCAAGCATCCAAAAAGAACAGCATCCCTGTGAGTCCCTGGCCGGTCCACCCCCAAGAGCAGCAGAGCCCCTCATCCGTCCCAGCCCCACTTTTCTGTTGTCCATCTGCAGACATGACCCCACTTCCTCCAGGGCGGGCATTTCCCCTGCCTTCCAGAGAGGTCAGGGTGGCCACTTCTGCCTCCCCCACGACTATTCAAGCCTGCATGTGAAACCTCCCAGCCCCGCTCATCTGAATGAAGACGGGGTTAGGACACACTGGGAGACATGAGCAATGTCAGTATGGAGCAGGCCCCTCCTCCCCAGCCAGCTCCTCTGCCCCGCAAAAGCCACCAAGTCTCGTCTGCAGCTCTGCACCCCACTGACGTGGGGCAGGTGAATTGGGTGGCGGGTTCCTCACGTCCCCACTGCTGGGCCCGGGAGGCCCCTGGCTGTCCTTGTCCACCTCTCCAGTCCCGGTGCCTGGGGGTGCTGGAGTGATGGGCCAGGAGGTGTCCAACCTGGCAGTGTTCATTTAAAGCTCTGAATAAAACATTACACACAGATTAACCGAGCAGTTTTAAGTGAACAACCATTTTCATCTGTTTTAAATTTTCATGGGTACTTTTCTGAAGAACAAGTACATTGTTAATAATTGAGGGGAATGAGACCTTGTTAATCTCTCTGGATTTTAATAGGGGCCTACAGTGCCCGACCGTTTATATTTAAAACGGCTTCATTTTTCCCTAAAGTTGTTTTTTTTGAGGAGAATGCTGGGGGCAGGTGAGGTGGGATCTTGTGAGTCCAGAAGGAGCATTGGGAAATGGTTTTTAGGTTTCAGGAGGAAATCAGGACCCACAAAAGAGATCCAAGGACCCCCAGTACTAGCTGGAGTCAGGGCCCAGGGCTGCTGCAGACAAGGAGTCGGCCGTATGGTCTAAATCTCAGAAATGGAGAGCTTAGACAGAGGGGGAAAGGAAAAAGGAGGGGTCCCATCGGCAAGATGCTCAGAGACAGGGCAGCCCCATGTTTTCCCACCTTGGCACCAACGGGGCTCACTGTGCCTCTCTGAGCTACACCCCCAAGCAAGCACAAGGCAACTGGAGCTGATATTCCCCAGGTACCCTGAGCCCTGCCCGTGCGTGTCTCACTGAGTCCTCACAGCAACCCCCTCAGCACCAGCAGGACCCCCATTTTACACCTAAGAACAAAGAATACATTAACTAGCCACACAGCTGAGCCTGGGCCGCAGGTCTGCTTGGGTTGAAAATCTGTAACAACCTGGATGGACCTGGAGACGGTTCTTCTAAGCAAAGTAACACAAGAACGGAAAAACAAACCCCACCAATATTAATACTAAATTGGAGCTAGTTGATCCGCATTCCTGTGCACAGCTGGAAGCAAGACAACTGAAATTAAGCAGGTGGGAGTGAGGAAAAGGGGCAGGGTAAAGTCACCTCTCGCTGGCGCGATGCACACATTCTGGGTGCATTAAAGCTTTCACTTAAAATGTACACAAGCAAGTTATGTAACCATATACATCCCTGTAAAATTCTAAAATTTAAAAAATAAGAATAAAATAAAATCTTGGCTTTTCCTACCATACAATGCGGGGATGGTGACCTACCGAAACCCTGCCTGGACTGTCCAGTCCTCTGTTTGCAGAATCTAGCTGTCCTCAGGCTGTGACCTCCTATGTCCCTCCTGGGGTCTGGGTACATCAAAACCCCACTTCCTGCCACCTGCTCCACCCCACACAGCTCTGTCTGCCCCCTACTGAGGCACGGACCTGCCTTCTCTGTCACCCCCAGCAGGGCCCTAGCCTGTTCCCTTTCGATGCCTGCTACCCAGGTTCAACGCTCAGCCAGGTGAGGAATCCCTGGCCAGTGTGCAGGGCCAGGAGCTATACCAAGGCCCCTGGATTTGGGGGTGAGCTGGTTGGTGGTTGACAGTAAGAGGAAGTGGCTTAGTGACACAGCTTCAACCTGCCTTGAAAGCCACTCAAGTGAATGATTTCATGCAACAAACTGTTGGAACACACTGTGAGTGGGGCTTAACACAGCTCTACCACAGTGGAAAAAGCAGCTCTTACGAGCAGGAAAGCAGCAGCCCTCCTTGCTGGACAAGGTCAGCGGGAAGCTCTCTGGCCTGGAGGAATAAGAGACAGAGAACAGTGGTGCTGTCTCAGGCCACACAGGGCACAAAACGTGCAGGGAGGGGACACGGGCAGTCCTTGCTCCCCAGAGCGGAGTGAGAAGCAACTCAAGGCTCAGGACCCACAAGTGTTATGTGCCACTTGTAGACAGGGGAATCCCTGGATGGCATGTTTTCTGAATACCAAGAAACTCCCCTGTTAACCTGCCTGAAATTTCCCCTCCTTCAAACTATCCTGATGTCTAGAATATTATGCTGCAGGATTGAATGATAAAGCATGGGTTCTCCCTCCAGCCCACAGCTTTGCCCACATCACGGTCCTCTCTGCGCCTCCCCTGTCCTCTTCCATCCGGTTAGGAAAGCAGAAGTGATCTAATAACTAGAAAAGAAATGCATCTCATAAATACATCAATGCATTTGCAGCCCATACAAAATCCAGTAAATGTATAAGCTGTCAGCATGAGTACACTGGCCAGGTGACTCCGGGTGAGTAACTCAAGTGTCTGAGCTTTGCTTGTGACGTACTTACTGTTATAATAAAGGACAGTCTCTGTCTCAGCCTGGAGCTGCACCTCCCTTTACATCAGTCACCCCCATGCTGCCAGGCCTTGTGTAAGGCTCTCAAGTCCGCCCTGAGATGTGGTCACAATTCTTAGCACAGCGTGGCACACACTCGGTGCTTGGCAAATAGCTCGCCTTGTTCTGATTACTCCCTCCATCTTTGCACTTCCCCGTCATCTCATGCAGGAGTCCAGGCTGGGGCGCTCAGCCTTATTTCATAGAGAGCTTTAGTGGTTTGTCCTTGACCAAGGTCTTCTCCTTGGGGCCCAGGTGCATTCCCCTCACCGGTGCCTTTCCGCTGCATCACGCTGCATCCTCAGAGGGGGAGATGCAGCCCTGGGGCCCCATGTCCACCTGTTCTTACTGAGTTCCGTCTCCCTCAGAGTGAGTTTCTGCCACCCCTCTTATAATACACTAGATTGTGGTCCTCCCAGAAATTGCTGTGTTACCTCTTGATCACTAGTGCCTCAAAAATGTGACTGTATTTGAAGATAGGACCTTTAAAAAGAAAATGCAGGTAAAAGGAGGTCATTGGGTGGGCCCTAACCCAATGTGATTGGCATCCATAAGAGAAGATCGGGGCACAGAAACACACAGAAGGGAGGCCATGTGGGGACACAGGGAGAAGAGCACCACGTGCAAGCCAGGGGGAGACGCCCCAGAAGGGCGTCTTCTAACACCTTGATGCTGGACTTCCAGCCTTCTAAACTGAGACACAATAAATTTTTGACACTTAGGCACCCAGACTGTGGTTCTTTGCGTGGCAGCTGTAGCAGACTCCTACACCTGTGGTCTGCATTCAGGGAGCAGGAATGCAGCCCCCACTGCCTTTTGCAAGCTCCAAGGACTCTTGCTGCTCCCCCTTCCTTTACCTTTCCCCCAACTCTCTCTCCTGTGCCACGATGATCAATCTTCCAACGGTTTTTAATTTCTATTTTTAATTATTATGGGTATATCATAGTTGTATGTATGTATAGCATGCTCATGTGATATTTCAATACAGGCATACAATGTGTAATAATCAAATCAGGGTCATTGGGGTATCCGTCATTTCTTTTTGTTAGGAACATTCCAATTCTACTCTTTTAGTTGTTCTAAACTCTACCCTCACTTATGGCTGCCTACAGTCACCTTGTTGTGCCATCAAATGTCAGATCTTGCTCATTCTAACTATCTAACTATATTTTTGCCCCCATCAACCATCCCACTTTACCCCTGCTATCCCTTCCAGCCTCTAGTAACCATCATTCTACTCTCTGTCTCCATGGGCTCACCTGTTCTAATATTTAGCTCCTGCCTATGAGTGAGAATATATGGAATTCATCTTTCTGTGCTTGGAATATTGCACTTAACATAATCATCAAAATCATCTCCAGTTCCTTCCATGTTGCTACACACGACGGGTTTTCATTCTTTTCTATGGCTGAACAGTATTCCTGTGTGTGTGTGTGTGTGTGTGTGTATACAAACACATAGGGTGGACATAAAGTTTGTGTGCAATTTAAAATAATTTAACATAGTAAATTACACACAAACTTTATGTCCACCCTGTGTGTGTATATATCACATTTTTACCCACCCATCCATTGATAGACTTAACATTGAATAGCTATTGTGAATCATGCTGTAATAACCATGGGAGTACAGATTATCTCTTATATATTGATTTCTTTTCTTTTGGCTCAATACCCAGCAGTGAGATTGCTGGATTATATATAGTCATTCTATTTTTAGTTGGGGAACCTCCATGCTGTTCTCCAGAGCGGTTGCACTAATTTACATCCCCACCAACAGTGCATATAAGGGTTCCCCTTTCTCCACATCCTTGACAGAATTTGTTGTTGCTTATCTTTTGAATAAAATCCATTTTAACTGAGATGAAATGATATCTCAGTGTAGTTTTGATCTGCTTTTCTCTGACAGTTGACTAATCATGTTGAGCATGTTTCCATATATCTGTTATATATGATATTTGAATGTTTTCTTTTGAGAAATGTCTATTTGCTCTTTTGCACATTTTAAATCAGTTTATTTGATTTTTTTCGATTGAATTGTTTGAGTTCCTTATGTATTCCAGTAATTAAACCCTTGTCAGATGGGTAGTTTGCAAATATCTTCTCCCTTTCTGTGAGTTGTCTTTTTCCTCTGTTGATTGTCTCCTTTGCTATGCAGAAGCTTTTAGCTTAAAGTGATCAAATTTTTCTATTCATGCTTTAGTTGCCTGTGTTTTTGAGGTATCACTCAAGAAATCTTTGCCCAGACCCATGTCTCAGAGCATTTCCCCAAAGTTTTCTTCCAGTAGTTTCATAGTTTTTTGTCTTAGATTTAAGTCCTTAATGCATTTTTATATGATTTTTGTATATATAGAGAGGTAGGGGTCTAGATTCATTCTTCTGCACATAGATCTCTGGTTTTCCCAGCACCATTTATTGAAGACACTGCCCTTTTCTCAATGTATGCTTTTGGCACCTTTATTGAAAATGAGTTCACTCTAGATGTGTGGATTCACATCTGTGTCCTCAATACTGTTCTATTGGTCTATGTGTCTTTTTTTATGCCAGTAACACGCCATTTTGGTTGTTACAACTCTGTAGTATTATTTGAAGCCAGGTAACGTTATTTCTCCAGTTTTGTTCTTTTGCTCAAGATGGTTTTGGCTATTTGGGGTCTTTTGTAGTTTCACATAAATTTTAAGACTGTTCTTTTTTTTTCCTATTTCTGTGAATTGGTATTTTGTTACATATCACATTGATTCTGTAGATTGCTTTGGGTGGTATGGACAATTGAACATTATTGATTCCTCCAATCTTTAATTTCATTCATCAATGTTTTATAGTTTTCATTACAGAGAACTTTCACCACTTTGGTTAAGTTTATTTGTAGGTTTTTAAAAAATTTTTTGTAGCTGTTGTAAATGGGATTACTTTCTTGGTGTATTTTTCAGATTGTTTGCATTTGGCATTTAGAAAATGCTACTGATTTTTTTATCTTGATTTTGTATCCTGCAACCTTCCTGATTTGTTTATCAGTTCTAACAGTTTTCTGGTGGATTCCTTAGGTTTCTCTACATATAAGACCATCTCATCTGCAAACAAGGATAATTTGACTTTTTCCTTTCCAATTTGGATGGTCTTTATTTCTTTCTCTTGCCTGATTGTTCTAGCTAGAACTTCAGTTCTATTTTGAATAACACAGTGGTGAAAGCAGGCAACATTGTCTTGTTCCAGATGTTAGAGGAAAGACTTTTCCCTATTCAGTATGATACTATCTGTGGGTCTAATTTTTTAATAATGCATCCAAGAGGCCCATATGATGACTTATTTGGATGTACATGGATGTAAGAGTGTGTGTGTGTGATAGAGAGTGTGTGTGTATGTGTGAGAGTGTGTGTCTGAGTGTATGAGAGAGAAAGTGTGTGTGTAAGTATGTATATTTCGGTATCTCTTTGACCCCAATTTGTAACACAGACTCCCTAAGTGCAGGGGTTACATCTAGACTCATGGAATGTCAGAGCTCAGTGGAACTTTAGTAACTGTTTAGTTTAGGATCTTGATTTTAAAAATGAGAAAACCAAAACCAGGAGGAGGAAGTGATTAGCCTGAGGTCACAGACCAGTCAGGGACAGATGTAGGTGACTATCAGGCTCCGAGCTGTCCCACCAGGTTACATAGCATGGCTCTTGGCCACTTTAAGGGACTGGAGAGCCCAGGGAATGACTCTGTCTGCGTTGGCTTATCAACAGAGCTTCTGGGACATGCCTAGACACCATTTGCAGCCTCTCTCATCATGTGATGCGTGTGATCTCAGCACATCAGCTTTCTCTTACGCAGCCCTCTCACAAAGAAGAGTCTGTGCTCACTGGTGTGCACAGACACACGCAGGCGTGAGTTCCCTCCGGGGGGTGCACCTTCACAAATACAGGAAATCACCACAGTGTACCTCACATTTATCAGTCCACATATAATTTCCAATTGCTCAATTCGCATCTGTCTCCCCTGTTGGACCAAAAGAACCTTAACAGCAAAACAAGCTTCAGATCTGTCCCCAGTTCTCTGCAGAGTGTGGCCCAGGACAGGTCTCCAGTGACCGAGGTTGATTTAAGTGGACACCTGGGCACATGCACTGGTATGTGCTCACAGATGGACACAGGTGCACACACAAGTGTGCAGACTGCACTCAGAGGAGGTGCTGGGGCACACGTGGGGCTCTCCTGCACCAGTGGCTCTTTGCTCTTCACTGGACAGGGTGTGAGGTAATGCCCTGCAGAGCCCCCAGGGTAGGCCTTCTCTTTTCCCCCTGTGCCTGGGGTGAGGTATACCGACCATTTGTGGGGAAGCAGGGCCCTGCTGGGAACTGACGGCCAAGACCCAGATGGCAGTCAGCAGACGACAAAAATAAAATCCTGAGTAAGTCCAGTCAGCCCCAGGGCCACACCCCGTGGGGATATGGAGATCTCCAGAGGCCTCCAAAACTCCAGGAATGGTGTGCATGAAGGCATTAAACTCCCAGGGGCCAGGGACAAAGCAATGCACCACGGGCTGCCTCTGCCTTCCCTCACCACTAGAGACGCCTCACTGCCCGGGAGGTGAGCCAGGAGGCAGCTCCAGCCAGGGGCTCTAACTTGCCCAGATCCCAGCATAGTGGCCTGTAGCCTGGGCTGGCACCACAGCCAGCCTGACACCAGCTTCAGCCAGAATGAGATGACATGGGGGGGGGAGGGGCTGCAGAGCATCTGGCTCAACCCTGGGCCCAGATGTGCACGCAGAGACACCTGCACCAGAAGCTCCTGCCCCGGGAGCCGACACTGGGAGCCCCCATCCTGCCTGGGGGTGCTCCAGCCACATCCCAGATAACCGAGCTCCCTCCTAGCCAAATGCAAAGGATGGAATGAGGCCACCTTGAGCTGCACCCCGAGGAAGAGACATGCAGGGTGGGGAGCACCAGCAGGGATGCGCTCCGCCTTCTAACATGCGGAGCCACCCAGTGCGTTCCAATTAATTCACACTACTCACACAAACACACTCACACTCACACATTGAGCAGGGCACAGCACTGGGCCTGTGCAAGGGCAGAGAACAAGGACACACTTGCCACTGTGCTGCACTTGAGGAGCCTCAGTTCCGCCCTGAAGCCCATCGTCCACCAGGGTTGATTCTTCCTTCTAGTTTGGTACCTCCCTTTAAACCTTCCAGTGGCTTCTCAATGAGATCCTGAGTCCTTTCCCAGCAGCTGGCCCCGGTGCCTGGCTCCATCCCCTCCCCAGTATCTGGCCCTTCTTGCCTGCCACACAACAGCTGCTCTGGCTTCCCTGCTCCTGGTGCAGGCTTGCTGCCTCCAGGGCCCAGAAGCTCCTTCCCCTTCACATCTCCTCCCTGGTGCCCCAGAACCTGGCACGCATGGCCCTCCCCTCTCTGTAGCCCTTCCCTGTACATAGCCAAGCACACTCTGCCACTCAGCTGTGTTTTCCTTCTTCATTCTTATTTTCCACTAAGCCAGCTGTCATAACAAAATACTGGGGGCCTTCAAAAATTTCTCATAGCTCAGTAGGCTGGAAGTTCAGGACCAAGGTGCAACTGGGGGAATATCTGTGGAGGGCTCCCCTCCTGGCTCACACAGGGTGTCCTCCACCTGTCACGCTTCTGCGTCATGCACTCCTGATGTCACTTCCTTTTCTTCAAAGGACACCAACCCCATGAGATTAGGGCCCTACCTTTATGATTTCATTTCACCTTAATTACCTCCTCAAAGACTCTATCTCCAGATATTAATACATTCACATTAATACATTTAATATATAAACTGGAGGCGGCACAATTCAGGCTGTGATAGTCACACAACAAATAATTGACTCAGCACCTACTAACCTAGCATGTGTTCATCACTGTTCCAGAAGCTGAGCTCACCGGTGAACAAAATAGACAAGGAATCTGCCCTGGTAGAAACTGCATTCTGATCAGGGGCAGCCCACAAAGACAGGTGCTTTGGGCTGAAGGTTTCTATCCTCCCAAGATCCATATGTTGAAATCTAATCCCCAGTGTGATGCTATTTGGAAATGGAGTCTTTGGGAGGCAATTTTATGCTAAGGGTGGAACCCCCATGGTGAGAAACAGGAGAGGCGGTAGCTCTCTCTGCTCTCAGTCGAGTGTGATGCAGAGAGAAGGTGGCCATCTGCAGGCCAGGAAGCCCATCCTCACTAGTACCAGGCGCTGCCAGCATTGTCACCTCAGAACCGTGAGAAATATTAATAAATATTTATTTAAACCACCCAGTCTCTGGTGGGCTGTTATCATAGCCCAGGCTAAGACAGTTGGTGAGTAATGTACTTCAGAGTGGCAAGAACAGAACAGGAACGAAGCACCCAGGGCCAGGAAAGGAAAGCTGTGCTGTGCGGGGCTGTCAGGAGAGAGGCAGTGTGTTACCTGAGGTTGTCAGAAAGGGGCTGCTATGGTACATGGGGTTGTCAGGGGATGGTTGTTATGTTATCTGGGGTTGTCAGGGGGAGGCGGCTATGTGCCTGGGGCAGGTTGCTATGTTGCATGAGATAGTCAGAAGATTGCTACGTTACCTTGTGTTGTCAGGGGAGGGTTGCTATGTTATCTGGGGTTGTCAGGGAAGGGCTGTTATTCTATCTGGGGTTGTCAGGAGAAGGTTGCTATGTTATCTGGGGTTGTCAGGAGAGGGTTGTTAATCTGGGGTTGACAGGAGAGGGTTGTTATTCTATCTGGGGTTGTCAGGGGAGGGTTGCTAAGTTATCTGGGGTTGTCAGGGGAGGGTTGTTATTCCATCTGGAGTTGTCAGGGGAGGGTTGCTATGTTATCTGGGGTTGTCAGGAGAGAGCTGATATGTTTCCTGGGGTTGTCAGAGAAGGGTGATTATGTTCCCTGGGGTTGTCAGGGGAGGGTTCCTAAGTTTCCTGAGGTTGTCAGGGGGAGGGTTGCTATGTTACCGAGGGTAGTCAGAGGAAGGTTGCTATGTTATCTAGTTTTCAGGCGATGGTTGCTATGTTGCTTAAGGTTGTAGGGGAGTGTTGCTCTGCTACCTGGGGCTGTAAGGGGAGGGTGACTATGCTGCCTGGGGTTGTCAGGGGAGGGTTGCTATGCTGCCTGGGGTCGTCAGGGGAGGGTTGCTGTATTTTTCAGTTGCCAGGAGAGGGTGGCTGTGTTTTCTGGGATTGTCAGGGCAGGGTTACCCTGTTGTCTAGGGTTGTCAGAAGAGGGTTGCTATATTCTGTAGGTTGTCAGGGGAGGGTGGCTATGTTGTTGGCTGTTGTCAGGGAGGAAAGACAGAGAGGAAAGATCTACCAAGGACATGGAGTGGTTTTCATTCTGCTCACACGCATCCCAGCTGTGGCTCTTTCTGGGCAGGTGGTAGATGGCCGCTCTTCCCTGGGCAGATGAAGTTTGGCTTGACCATGTAACTTACTTTGCCCAGTGAAATGAGAGTTGAAGGGACAGTACCACTCACAGTGTCAGCTCATACTGCAGGTGGCAGCCCGGCTGACAGGAGGAAGGTGACATGGAGGGAAGCCCTAGCTGGCCTGGCACGTCATGTAAGGGAGAGGCACAGGTATTTGTCACTACCGCAGACTCTCTCAGCCCATCCTGACCGAGAAGATCTAAAGGGAGGGAGGGCCAGGCCAGGAAGACATTGAGAAGAGTATTCCAACAGCAAAGCAGCAGGTGCAAAGGCCCTGGGGCAGAAACCTTCTGGCGTCCTCAAGGAGACAAAGGCGATACAGCTGGAGTTCAGTGGGCCAGGGGCAGAGGGAAGGGAGATGAACTAAGATTGCCAGGGCCACTGCACAGTCTCACCCCCGAGTGACAAAAGCCCCTGCAGGGCTTAAAGCATGTCCATCCCACCTACCATGCTTTAAAGGATCTCTCTGGCTGTTGCACAGATGGTAGAGGACAAAAGTGACTGCCAGGACACATCCAAGAAGTACCCAGATGACGGGCTGTAGAGGTCAGGCCCGGGCAGGGGAAGAAACTGGGTTCGAGAAGTATTTGAAGATGACCATGCCAGGATTTGCTGATGTGGAATGAGAGACAGAGAGGCCCAGGAGGGATTCTGGGCTGGAGCCCGATGACTGGAAGGCTGGAGTGGGCGTGTCCTGGATGGAGGAGCAGTCCCACACACGCACTCCAGGAGTCTGGCTTTGGACCAGTCCCTTGAGAGCAATGGGATGAACAGATCATGGGGGTACTTCATGGGACAGATGTTGCTTCTAAACCTGGAAGCTGCCACATGAGGTTCATTTCTTGTCTCTGCCCTTACCCCCTCTCCCCAGAAGCTGCAACTGAGCAGAGGACATGTGGGCAGAAAGACTGCACAGAGAGCCCAGCCTTGCTGCCAGTGTGGCCACACATCACTGGTGAGCCCTGGCACTCTCATGCCCATGGCAGAGCCCCAGGAAATGGACCGGGGAGTGAGGTCTGTCCTGAGATTTGGGGGAGAGAACCTGATAACCAAGTGTTGCACTAGTGGTGGGGAACTCACTACCGCCACCCAGCGAGTAGGGGTTAGCCGGTAGGTGGTCAGGACAGACCCTCCAGAGCTGTGTGCCAGCCCAGACACACCAGGGCTGCTCGGGGTCTATCCTCTGAGAGTCTGGAGAGGCAGTGGACCTTTAGCCAAGGCAGTGGTTCTCACGACCCTTTAATACAGTTTCTCATGTTGTGATGACCCCCAACCATAAAATCTCTGCAGAAGAGACCATGTCTAAATCATTCATGCTCTTCATGAAGTAGCAACAAAAATAATTTTGTGGTTGGACGTCATCACAACATGAAGAACTGTACTAAAGGGTCACAGCCTTGGGAAGGTTGAGAACCACTGAGCTAAGCTGCTTCACTGCTCTGCCAGAACCTGGGCAAGAATAAGTCTCTCTCCTCTCTTGGTCTCTACTCCCCCCCCTTTCTCCCTTTCTCCACTCTTTCTTTCCATGAATATTTACTGTATACATTCCAAGTGCTAGACGTTGGACATGTCCAAGCAGAGACTGAGAAACGATTCAGACGTGGTCTCTTCTGCCAAGACGCTCGGATTCTGAATGGGGAGAGGTACGTACAGATGGTCACAGGGTCACCGGGTGGGTGGTGGCACAAAGGAAGTTATCATCACCTCTATCTGAGGAGAAGGCGCTGGAGGCTTTAAGGAAGGACAACACCTCAGACGTGTCCTATGGGCTGGACAAGTGGGGATTAGCAACCGCTCCCTGGTCCACACCTGGAGCTAGTCCTGGTTCTGGATGAAACTTACAAGAATTTCTCCCCTTCTGCCGAGCGGCAAGGTGTTGGACAATTGCTGTCGGAATACAGGCAAGAGATGAGAACGGTCTTTGGCTCAGTCTCCTCTCTCTATGGGCCGTTTAGTCTCTTTCTCCACATGACCCACATCCTCCTGCCCCTGCATTCCCAGGACCACCACTGAGGTCCCCTCCTGGCCTAAGATGTTCTGCCTCTAGGGGCCGCATCACTGTCAAGGGCACAGGATTAGAATCCTGCATCACCCCAACTCTTCCTCATCCTCCCATCACCAGCACACAGGTGCCAAAACCATATTGAGTCCTTTGGGGAGGAAGGGAGGAAGTGAGAAGTTAGGGATGGTGCGGTGCTTAACAGTGAGGCCCGAGGTCAGCTTGCTTAGGCATTATTGTGCAATCCTGGCTTCCTCTCACTGTGTGACTCGGACAGCTTTACCACCCGTATCTCACTTTCATCATCTAAAAATGGGTCGTAATTAATACTGCCCTCCTTAAAGCTGTTATAGTGATCAAACGATGTCACATACATGAGAACCCACTTAGCACCTTCCCCGGCCCTTGGTTCACAATTGGGAAATTTCTAAGTGTTTTTAGGCCATTTGTAGCTGACAAGATGCAGCCTTGAATCTACACCCTGCTACTTAACCAGCTGGTGAGCTTGGGGCAAGTTGCTGGATTTCTCTCCATCTCGAGTTTTCTCCTCTGTGAAAAAAGCGATGCAAAAGGGCAGCACCTGTGGCTCAGAGGAGTAGGGCGCCAGCCCCATATGCTGGAGGTGGCAGGTTCAAACCCAGCCCCAGCCAAAAAAAAAAAAAAAAAAAAAGCAATACAAAATGTACAAGCAGGTGGCCTTTGAGAGTGGAGGCCGGGTGTCACAGAAGTATTCGACACATACAGGTGGGAAGAACAAGTGATAGGAATCACCCTCACACTACTGGCGATGCTGACATTAGAGTTACTGATGTAAACTCCTTGCCCACGGTAGGAATTCAGCAAGAGTAGAAATATCCAGGAGCATTTATACTCCAAAGGCCACTCACAGAGGCAAATTTTCACTGCATCCACAGGGCTGTAAGAGCCTCATGACTCTTCTCCCTGCAGCCACGGCCTTGACCTCTCTGATCTTATCCCATCCATTTAGCTTTTCAAAACACTTACCAGTCTCCTGCTCAGAAAGCGTCAAGGGCTGCCCAAGGAGTGCAGAGTCCTGAGTCTGGAAGTGCGGGTCCTCAGGTGCTGGCCCTAAACCCCTTGTAAGATTTCTTCATTAAATTCAACTAGCTGAGGCTGCTGCCGTTTCTGGAAATACACCCAACCCCCAATGCACTGGCCACACATCACAGACTCACATACGTACATGCACACACATGCACATGCTCCTCACCTCTGTCCGCCCATCAACACCTCACCCAGGTCTTTCACCTTTACCCGCCACAGAACCTCCCTTTTGACATGAATTTGACTCATCTGGCGTTGCTATTAACTGAGCGGGAACAGGGGCTATCTTTCCACAGGACCAAGTTCAGAGCCAAATAAATAGTGGTTTAAATGCATCAAGTTAATTTAAATCCCTTGCCCATTAGGACAAGTTTCTTCTCAATACACACTGAATCTGAACACATCATTCCCTCCACGTCCTGGCCCCTGGTTCCAGCGGCCAACTCACTTCTATTTCGAGTAGCACTCTGGTGCTGCTGGGTCTCTGGACTCCCCCTTTGGGGTAGCACATCTGTGTATCAGTAGGAACTTTTAAGATTTTAACCCATGTAAGTTATGTAAGGCAGAAGGAGAGACAGTCTGGAAGCTGGAGCCCTCTAGGGCCCCTGGAGTCCTGCCCCCTGCGGATGCCCACTCCTCACCCGAGAGCTGGCCTTTTGGAAGGAGCTGTTGGCACAGCTGCAGCCTCCCTCTGCAGCATCTGGCCCAGGCGGAGCAGCCTTCTATCACCTCCCAAGATCCCCAGAGAAGGACAGTGGCGTGCTTCCTATTGGCCAGATAGCCTCGGAGGTAGGACCCTGCCCAGAACTTTGCTTCTCCATTTTTGTTTCCAGACCCTCCACCAGGCAGGGATGTGCATGGAGAGAGGACAGGTGGTGTGTTCAAGGTGTGCAGTGCACATTTACTCCCAGTCCGGAGTTAAATTGTTAAATCCAAATTGCCTGGCACCCCCGGGGATGCACTTGCCTGGGCCCTGCACAGACCCACCTCTTGACTGTTGGGTGGTCCAATAGTCACCTGGTCTCCGCCTTCCAGCTGATTCCTACATTCACCGGGAGCCTCAGCCAATCAGGGCTGCCTCAGGGAACTCCAGGCCTTGGACACTTGCTATTGTGTTGTCTAATAAACATTGAGCATTTGCCTTCCTGGGGTGGTTTGTTTCTGCATTTTTCCATCTCTAGAGATTCTTCGTTCTTCAGGTATAATTTTAATTCCACAGGACCCTGATGCATGCTACCCAATAGCCAATATGTTACAGCAATGCTTAGATGCCATGCAGAGTCTTATTTAGGTAGGTGGGAGGGGAAGTGACAGATCCCAAGCCAAAAATCCTGGACTCACTCAGCATACACCCTTGCCTGGGCAAGAACATTGTGCAGCCTTCCCAAACACGTCCTGCTCTTCTCTGCAAACTCCACTGCCCTCTGGAATTCAGAGGGGAAACCAGCAGTCACAGAAACACGCTCAGGGAGGTGACTACTCATTCACATTGGATTCTGACCACAATCGTGGTTGATGTAAAAACTGAGGCTTACACCAGCTATTGAAAATGCCCAAGGCCCCATGGCAAGTGCCTTTCAGAACCCAGATTAAGCCAGCACTGATGCTAGAAGGCCCGTCCTCTCTCCACCTCTCTGGCTGGGAGAACCCCACTCACTGGCCCTCCACCCTGATGGCACCCCCTGTGAAGGCTTTGTAGACCCCTCTCCTCCCTCTCCTCTCCTGGCACTCTCTCCAGGCCACCACCAAGGTCATTCCTCCTTACATTTACCTGTATATCCACCACAGCCACCATTCAGAGCTCTTGCACTTGGGTCCTAGATTTCAAATGGCACTTCGCCCCCGAGTAAGAAGAGAGTGGCTGATGCCTGGAAAGCACCCAGCTGCAGTGGACTGGTGCCGCCCTGCGCCCTTGGGGCTGGGAGTCGAGGACACTTTCATCAGCCTTTGCTCTTGCCTCTTTGGCGCCTATCCTAATCTCATCTCAACTGTGCCAAGAAGAGGCAGAGCCCCAGGCCTCCAAGCTCAGTCTCTGTTCCAAACCTACACCACGAGAGCCAGGACCTGCAGCCGTTTGATGGGAAGTTCAGCTCAGGCTGTCTCTGCAGGCGCGTGTTCTTTCACGTCTCTCTTCCCTAAAACATCAATAAATAGCCTGTGATGACTTTAATGGAGATTGAGTTACTAGAAGCAAGCTTTCCCTCATTACAGAGTTGAGTTATTCTCAGTATTTATTGTGCAAAGTACCACGGGCCATTAAAGCATGGTATGTGAGGTCCCGCAATTGAATTCAAAGTTGGTTCCAGAATTACATAACATGTCCCCAAATAACACTCAGATGCCTTAGTGCAAGCCTGGATGGAAAGAGGAAGGCATGACATCATGGCGATTTCTCTTCCAATGACTGGAGTGGGCAGGAAGGGAGGCTGACAAGCTTACAGGACAGTCTGGGACACCTGACAATTCTGGAAGTTGTCTAAGGCAGGAGAGTGTGCAGGCCTCATTAATCCCAGCACAGGGTAGCTCAGAGAGCTGGCAGCCTCCTCTCACTTCCCAGCTCCCCTGTGTCTCCTGATATTTGCCAGAGTTTCATTACCATTAACAGCTCTGCAAAGTGCACCGTCAGCAAAATGCCCAAAGAGTTAATAAACAGCTCCACAAGCAAATCTCCGGAGGGGACTCTTCTCTCTGTTTCCCTAACAAAAAGATGCAACTCTCTGGCGTTGCTACCAGCTTCTGGGCAAATGTATTCTGATGCCTAGCTAAGCGATCTAGTACTGCCCACCTCTCTGGGGCAGCTGGGAGTGCACTAAATGTGAAAACAGAAGATCAGCATTCTACCCCAGACTCTGATGGCTACTACCTATATGACCTTCTAAAACTCACTTAACTCTTCCGGGTCTTAGTCTCCTCATCTGTAAAATGGGAACAATAATAGTATCTACTTCACAGGGATTGTTATAAGGATTGAACGAGGTAATCTACATAAATAAATTAGTAAAATGATAGCACAAAAGAAGAACTCAAGAAAAGATAGCTATAGTCATTGCTATCTGTCACATACTCGTGATTACATTGACAGCCCATGTGGTGCGGTATTGGGAAGACCCAATTGGTGTTCTGAAAACACAGATGTGAGGAATTGTCGTCAGTATTATTCTTGAGGCAGTCTCTCCCACTCCCTGAGATCTAAAGGACCCTCCTTCTCAAACATCCCCATCTGTCTGTTCTCTGTACCTTCTGTTCCCATCTCAGCTCTATTCCTGAACCCAGAAGCCACCAATGCCTGCAGAATGCCCCTAGCACTCCCTCCAGCCTTGTTTTTCAACCTATTTTATCTCACGGCACATGTGAACCTATAGTCAAACTTCCAAAGTACACTTATATGATGTTGATTAAAAAAAAAAAGAGTACAAAAAGAATACACACACTGTGCTTTGAACTTATTTTGAAAATACTTATTAATGATCTTTTAAAATGTTTACATCACACCAGTGTGCCACAGCATACCAGTTGCAAGTCACTGCTCTGCATAAAGCTTTCAGGACTGCAGTGATGGGAACACCAGAGGGTGGACCATTTTGACAAAGTGATCCATAAATCAGGTGTGTCTTGACTGCTGTTGAATCTGTGTGTAAGCAAGCGGGGTGACCACAGGGTCCATCCAGTGAGAACCAGTTCACCCGGAAGCCGTGGGATCACAGGATCACATCATCGGCTCAGGCCTCCCCCTGGCAAAGTAGAGGAGCAGAAAATCACACAACGGAAAGGAATTTGGCTGAGTCTCAAAATAAACAAATGAATGCAAGGCCAAGGGCCCTCTGGGAACTCATGGCCCTTCTCCAGCCTGCAGCTCAGAGATGGTTACGGTTGTTGGAAGCATCTTTGTTGGGGACTGAGTCAATGTAGGATTGATTTTTAGGACCCGACTGTCTGCTGATAGATAGTGTGATGAAAGGAAAGATATAAATTGTCACCCTTTGCAATCAAAGATGCTGTCACTGTGGCGGTTTCTCTCTGGCTGGAGGAAGTGGACTAAGGAAGCAGCATGGCTGCGGTCAAGAGGGGACCCACCTCGGTGGGTCCCAGAAAATGTCTCCTCTGTGCTGACCCCTCAGATAAGTGGCCACCAATAGCTTTATTGGGTAAGGTAGTGGCCCAAAGCAATAGCTCAGGGGGTGGTCTGAGCTCGCCTCTGGAACTTATCAGCTGCATAGCCTTAGGTGAGTTACGAGACCACTAAGAGCATCAGTTTCTTCATCAGCCTAATGAATACAATAGTAATACCTACTTTATAACATCACTGGTCTAAAGAACAAATGCATGGACATTCTGTGGATATAAAATATCCCAACCAACAAGCTATCCCCAATAAGGCAAACTTATTAGCCCATAAAACTGGCTATCCTAAGGAGGAAAATTTCAGGACTTTTAATTGAATGACTCAACAATGTCATGAAAACCTAAATTCTTTCATCTTCTCACTTTGCTACCCTCCTGATGTCGGATCTGTCCTTGGATCTGTGCTCATGCTGGGTCCCCCATGGTCACAGCAGGGCTGCCACCACTCTGGCCTCACATCCAGGTAGGACACATTCAGAAGAAGAGAGGCAACCTCTTCTTTGAAATACCTCTCTCAGATGCCTCTCACCTCATCTCCTCTTTTATCTCATTGGCCAGGATTGAGCCCCATGCTATTACTTACCCTGACGTAAGCCAATGACTTATTAGGAAAATGTGACCATAATTGACTAGTCCCAGGGGCAAGGTCAGCTTTTCCTTAAACCCATGGCAGCACAGACCTGATCAAGCCAAGCAAGTAAAGTTAATGGCGTTGAGAAGGCACCACCAACCTTCTATGGCAGGTGCAGCCCTTCAGTGAGCATACATTCAATGGTGAGTTTTTAACATTAAATACCTTAATTGTAACTTCATAACATGAACTTCTAGCCTGCCCGTAGACCTGACAATGTGGTTTACACATCCCAGTTGACTCTTTAGAGGGATGTACTTGCCTTACAAAAGCTCAACACCTCCTTACAATTAAGCAAATTATTAAACGTTGCTATTTAAGGTTCATGTTACTTATTTCCAAAACCAAATTAAGGCACTTAGCTTAAGACAGCTAAAGAAAGCTGCATTTATATAAGATACACAGAATACAGTGCGTAGAACATAAACATATAGGTGCCTTTACATATAAATCGTACCAGTTTTCAACCTCTGCTCTTTGCAGTAAATTAACCACATTTCTATCTATTGCAAAGAGTCCTGCTTGCTAACTCATCTTGAATCTTTTTCTAAATTTTTTTCTTATTAAATCATAGCTGTGTACATTAATGCAATCATGGGATACAGTGTGTTGGTTTCATATACAATCTAAAATATTTTCATGAAACTGGTTAACATAGCCTGCATGGCATTTTCTTGGTTATTGTGTAAAGACCTTTATATTCTGCATTCAGTAAGTTTCACCTGTACCCTTCTAAGATGCACTGTAGGTGTGGTCCCACCAATTACCCTCCCTCCACCCATCCTTCATCTTGAATCTTTATTGGCTTACATCTCCTCTGGCCTGCCTGTCCCCATGCAATGCCTTCTAACTCAGCCACTTTCAGCAACGTCTTGGGGGCTGGTTTTCATTTACCCTAATTAAAGAGACTGTGGCAGCCAGTAACGACTGCACCCCAGTCGCGACTTCCTTTGCAGAGAGGGTTTTCTTCTCTAAGCTCCATTCTGTCAAGCTCCTCAAATCTCTCTGAAAGGGGGTACATAACTGAAAAATATACATTCTTTCCCTCCATTCCATTGAGTTCCCTAAGAAGTCAAAGTGGATTTCTCCATTTAAAATCATGTTTCTTCCGGATACCCTGGCAGAAGGAAGAAGAACAGAGCTTGTGGCCGCAACATGTGCCAGCAGACTGTCTCTGTGGCTGTGCCCTTGGGGTCCACAGTGGGCAGTGATGACAAGGTGGGAGTGGGCAGAGCAGCCTAGGCCAGGCTGTAAATACTGAGGAGGGGTCCACCGGAGATGGGGTCCACCAGCACCTGTCCAACTCCAGGCTCCGGCCTCAAACACAGGTACCAGGGATCCCAGAGTAACCTGCCAGAGGGAGGAAGGACCTTCCTTGGGAGCACAACACCTCTCCTCACACCCATCATGCAGGTGCACCTCTGAGGCTCGTGGTAGAGAATTCTAGCACCTCATCCTCCACAGCCCCGACAGTTGTGCGTCTCTCACTGCCCTACACCCCTAACTCCTCAGCCAGGGTCTGAGCAGTCACTTCCAGAATCTTGTTAAATGAGGAGGTTAAATTTTATGGACCTGCTTAATTTAGTTTTTAATTGCATGCAGGTTGAAATTATATCAGTCAGTTTTCATAATAGATGTAGCCATTCTTCTTCGCAGAAAATAGCCCAGGTCCCCAGGGCAGAATGGAGAAAGAGGTAGGAACTTGTACTCAGCCAGAGACTGAAAATGTCAGAAAATCAGAGTTTTAGGGGCCATTTAATGCAATCTACCATTGCCTTCAACCTTTCCTGTCACTCTAGACAGACCAACCACCCTTCTCCACTGAGGGCTATTTGGAATCTCTTCTCCCCATTTCAACATACCTGTGAGGAGCAATTGTTGACTCTTGGGATTTTCTTAAGGAATATAATCTAAATCTCTCACTATGAAAGTTTTTATGCCTGCATTTTAGCAGGACAGAGGCAGTATCAACTCTTTATTTGATACTGAAGTCTTCAAAAGTGTGGACTAAACTGTTATGTGAGAACCCCAGCAATAAATAACAAAGGAAACCATTCCAATAGCCATCACTGCTCTAAGAGGCCTTTGTCTTATCTGAAGAATATCCTTCTATAAGCTCTGTCTCCCAACCCATTGTCTCCCTCTATTTCTATGTGGGAGGGAAATAAGGAGATCATTGTAGGGAAGGGAAACCAGGCACGGAAATAACTTACTGTATTTTTCTGGGAGGGATGTTAGCAAGATCTCCTTCCAGCACATAGCCCCCCTCTTAAACCAGCCGAGTGGCCAGATCAGGCTGCTGCCCAGGTATAGATGCACAGCTATTTAAAGGCGTTAACATGAAAACAAGTCAATTCTAAACAATCAGGTGAAAAATTCAGAAGCTAAACTGTGAGTAAAGACAAGGCTGGTATAGTAGCTTAGGCAGCAAAGGCTTCCTGGAACAGGTGAGCTCTAAGGAGGTTCCCGACCCAGAGAAAGGAGAAAGATGGGCCTGTCTGAAATAGGCAGGAGACCAGCCCCATCCCCTTGGCCTGTAGAATGGGGGTGCTCTAGTGCAGGGTTGTGGAGTGGGGGTGCCCCGGTGCAGGTCTCTGATCTCTCCCTGGAGGGGAGAAATTCCCAGGGAGGCAGCTGACCCAGGGCAGGTCAATCATGTTATGCAACCTTGACAGCTCACTCCGAGGAGGAGTAATCAGACCAACAGGAAGGCAGTCCCTGGAGGAAGAGGAAAGGCAGGCTCAGCACAGCCCTGCTGCTCCTCGCAGCTCAGCCTCCTGCACGTTGGACCCAACTGTGCCCCGGGGCACCTCCTTCTCGGGGCAGGGGAATTCAGCACCCTGAAATCAGCACTGGCTTAATCAGAGGCTTCCCTGTCTCAGTGGCAGTGCTTCCTCCCCTCCCTCTCCTCCTCTGCAGTCAGCGCTCTCCTCCCAGACAAATTCCAAGCCCACCGCAGGGCAGCGTCTAGGCCATCGTGGCACCACACTGCTTCCCCTTCAGAGTCTCCACATCTGCTTCTTCTCCTCCCATCCTCCCCTTCTTCTCTTCTCCGGCTTCCTCCTGCCTCCTCCTCTCTTGGTCCTTCCGCCTCGCCACTCGCTCCCCTGCCCTTTGCACACCTCTCCCGCCTCCTGCTATCTCTTCTGCCTCGAATTCCATGAACATCCCATGAAATCATCTCCAGTGATGATGAAAGCCCACTTCAAACCCCAGCCCTGCCTGAGTCTTTACAGCTCACTTCTTTCTGTGTCTTCTGAGCCCATTTTCACCGTGGGAGGACTCGGAATTCCCACACTTGTGCCCAGCTCCCTAACTGAGTGGATGCTCCTTAAGGTCAAGGTCAGCATTCCCCAGCATCCTCCTTGGCCCTGATGTGCTGCAGAGTGCTGAGTTCAGTGGAATGGAATGTTCCTGATGGCCTCAGCTTTCTCTGCTGGACAGTTCCCTGCCCCTCTTGCCAATTTTGTCATTGGGCACAATCCCTTAGAAATGCATAGTCATCACCCATCTCAGCTCTGAAAGAGGGATATATAATCAAAAACACCGACATGAAAGTCTCCCCAGGTCCCTGGGGTCACAACGGTTCGATTTAACTTATTTTTCCATAAACTTTTCAGCTTTTCCACTGAGCTGATTCTTCTCTACCTGTCGTCTCTCCCCACAAAAAAGATCAAAGATCAAACATGATAAAATAATGACAAGGAGAAGCTCCCTTTTCTCGAAAGGGACCCAAATTTCAGAACTTGTAAAATTTTTATAAATCCTTTAATCCCACATCCACAACTTGTGGATGAGGGAGCTGAGGGGAAGTGGCCTACCCAGGATCCCACCATGGTCAGTTACAGCTGCCACTGATGCCCACGCAGCGGGCTCTACTCACCCCCCCGGGGGGCTGCCCTGCCTCCGCCTCACTCTGTACTCACATCTGTCCTCCCAGCTCATGGCCACCTGCTAGGTTCAAGATCACGCCACTCTCACTAAGCAAACCTTTCTAGGTAGCCCCTTCTCAGTAAGCTTGGGTTCTAACGAAGACTGATACTTAACCAAAGGAATAAATCCCAAGGAATAAATACAATCACAGCACAAAGCTAATGGTACTGCGATGACCACTGTCCCCCAAGTGAACTAAGATGGGGACTGCTGGTTATAATCTCCTGAGTACTAAGGGTACTAGGCCGAGAGGAAGATGGTCCCTTTGGCCAGGAAGCCTCTGCAATCACAGAAATGCATTAAGCTGCCTCCCCTGGCAGCGGAGGAGACACAGGCAGTGCTTAAGGAGGCAGGAAGCAGACAGCAGAATGGGGGCGCCTGCGGCCTCTCTCTACCCCCCAGCCTGGAGTCACTGTTTGAATAATCATTCTGTGACACCTCGTTCTTTCTAGCTCCTGTCCTGATCCCTAGGAAATTACACAGGAACCCCTCTAAGGCATGCATCCCCTCTAAGAAGGATTCCCCATCAGCAGGGCAATGGGCCCATGGGGTATGCAGAGAAGGGTCAAAAGCTGAATCCAGGAGGAAGAAGGAGCCACCCAACCCCAACCACAGACTCGGGATGTTCTCGCCTTTCTGCTTCATCGCACTCACGGCATTGTGAACCCCGTTAGCGCAGGTTTGAAACCAAGCCAAGAAGCACTCCTCTGCGTGGACAAGCCAAGCTTCCCACTGGACGGGACGGAGTTTCCCTGAGTCTCCCAGGGAAACCTCCTGCCACTTGGTGTGAAGGGATGAGAGGAGGGAGAAGGTGGACCCAACTCCGGCACCATCTGGCAGATAGTATCTTCTGCACGTGAGCCTGCTGGCTGTGGTGGCGCAGGCAGGAGAGAGGTGCCAAGGCTTGATGACAGCCTGGGGAGACCTCAGGTCACTCATGAGACAAAGCAGCAAGGTCCCAGGGGTCTATGTTCAGCAAAAAGGTTAGAGTGAGGAGGCCTGGGGAGCCGAGCAGAAAGATCACTGACCCTACAGGCAGATGACTAGGTGCAAGTCCCAGCTCTTCCACATCAAGTTAATGGACACTTTGATCCGGGACAAGTCGCTTAAACTTTTGGAGCCTCAGTCACCCTATCTGCAAATAGAAGCAAAGCGCACGGAGTTTGTAGGGTGCATTAAGCTTGTTTCCAACTGCTCAGCCGGTGTCTGACTCCAAGCAGACGCTCGACAAGCATGTGTCCTCCCTCCTCCCCTGAAAAGCCTCCTGCACCGTGGCTGTTTCCCGGCTGGCTCCACACGTCTGCAGCTCACTGCCAACTGGCCCCCAGGGAGCCCTTTCCAGGCCAACTTCCCTGACCCAAGCTGACAGAGCCAAGCTGAGGGTAAGCTGCGGGCCCTTCAGAAGCTTTGCACTCTGCGGTTCATGCCCACAGAGCCCTCGTTGGAAGCTGAGGAGGCTCCCAGCCAGGGCCCACACCATGTCTTATCTCTGCTTCTCCGAGATTTGCCATTGTAAGTGGGCAGGCGCAGGGGGGATTCAAAAGCCAGAGAACGTGGAGCCTGGATGATCTGTCCTTTTATCTGGGCCCCTCTCCCCTCAGCAGTCACACTAAGCCAAAATTCAAACAGAGATGTCAACAGGCCTCTGTGGCTCCAGGGTCTCACAGTAGGGAAGGAAGGACTTATCTAGCAGTCAAGGCCACCACAGTATGCTCAGGCCTTGCTTTCTCGACACCTGACCCAGCCGCCTCTCACACACACAAACTCTGACCCCGACCTATGGACCACACGCCTCCTCCAAGCCTCTCATCTGCCCAGGCTGTGGCTATGACCCCAGGTTCCCCTCTGGGCTTCTCTGTCTGCGGAGAGTCTTAGCTCCCAGGTTCTCTGATCTGCAAACCAGCCATGGCGTGCCCTGAGCACTGCAATGTCAACATCAACACAGCAAGTATAACGCCCATTGCCTTTAACTCTTTCACCAAAGCATCCAAAGATACTTCAGCATCCTGTGCACACGATTTTAGTTGTGCACGGTTCCTGGAGGTAGCTGGTGTGTCTCCTTCACCTTGCCACCCTTTCACAGAGCACATGTCTGCGGCGTATCCAGTAGAAGGGCAGAAGACACTCACTCTACTCAGCCCTCATGCCTGTTGGACGTGGCTTCCTTTGGTCCTTAGGGGTCTCATGGCTGCCCATCCCACCCTCACACTAACTTGCCACAACCACACTCTGCAAGCTTTACAGGGAGGGCTGAGGGCACGAGCAGGATGGAACTCCCCCCTAGAAGGGCATCTTCACCAGTGCAAGCTCCTCAGGAAGGCATTAGGACATTCCCATTTATCTGGCAAGTGGGTGGACCGAGGTAATGGCACCAAATCTTCCTGCTCCCCAAGGGTCAGACCCAAGAGCTTGAACTGCTCAGTTTAGGAGCCTTTACCCCCTCCCCCAAAAGGCAAATATCTCAATGTGTTCAGGCAAAAGAACACATGTTCTTAGACAGTCATGGAAAGACCACTGGCTCCCTCCCATCCTATCTGGCCTGGTGGAGGCACCCCGTCTTTGCATGTGTGGGTTCCCCTTTACCAAATGAGGAACATCCCCCTGCTTCAAGACCCTTCCCAACAGGGACCTCTTACTATTTCTGCTTTATGGCGGAAGGAATTGTTTACAGGACTGTATTTACTGCTTCATCTCCCATTTTGTAAACAAGTCGAAGGACATGCATGATAAGTGTCCCTTAGAGTCACTGATTGGTAGGAGATAACTACACCAAGTTGCTGTAATTCAAGCCAAAGTGAATGACTGATATTTCAATCAGTCTTTCCAGCCTGAACGTGGATCCAAGCACAGTTCTTATCAGACTTTTTATTAAATATTGGTAAAAGATTTCAGAATTCTCACTGCTGTAAAAGACGCTGGGGGTCTGGAACCCTGAGTGAAGGGCCACCAAGGAGCCTTCACCTCTTGACTCTGGCATGGTCAGCCCTGACCTGGGGGTCAGTGGGGAGGGCAGAGGCAGAGGTGGCACAGGACTCTGAGGCACCCGGCCTGACTTGCTGATTTTGGTCCCTAAAACAGGGGCAGGAAGAGACAAGAGCTTGCTACAGGGAAGGAGATAGGGCTTCTCTCGGGCTTATGAGATTGTCACTGTCTGTGGCTCTTATAAGCCCTTGAGGAATATTCAGGCTGTGACTCACAGACCCTGCACCCCCATGGGCCCCTGGAGTGGAGGAGCTGACTTCACTGCTTCTCTCGTCTCTCCTTTCCCCCAGTCTCTTTGGGGGCGATCCTCCCAGCAGGCTAAGCTCAGAGCCACAGGGTATCTGGGGAAGGGAAGTGTCCAAGCAACATGAGGGCCTCCCTGCTCACTGCAGAGGTGGGAAAACCATGCCCAGAAAAGTGAAGTGACTTGCCCAAGGTCACATATGCCAACTGGATGCCATGCTGAAGCTGGAGTCAGCTCTGTGCACCCTCCACCGCCCAGTGTAGCTCAGGCTCAACACCAGCCTGGCTTCCCAGGGCTCTGGACCTGAAAGAAGCTGCCAGACAACAAGTGCCAGACAAGTGCATCCAGGCCGCACATCCCCAGGGTAACGAGAATCATCTCAACCCCTGACCCTCTTCCAGGAGCACATGACACAGCCTCCAAGACAAAGAGAACTAATGATCCCCTCATCCAGTACATTCCAGAAAAATGTCTCTGGATTTCCATGAACTTTACATTGTGGGGTCCAGAGACACACAGCAAAGGGTCCCAGGCCTGGCAGGGGACACAGATGCATGCCAAGTCCGGGACAGTGCCACAGGCTAGCTGGAGCATTCTTTAGCATACGGGCACAATTTGCTAGCTGGGGTAGAGGGGGGGAAATAGGCCGAGGAAAAGGAAGGGAAGGCATCCTGTAAGAAGGGGTACATGAGCCACGTCTTCAAGGATGGCTAGGAGCAAATCAGAAGTTGAGAGGGTCATCCCAAGCAGAAGGAACGTGGGCAGGCGAGAGCAGCCAGGTTCATGGAAGTCACTCGGCAGCTCTCCTTTGCTGGAACACGTGTCAGAAGAAGCCACATACTGCGGGAAGGCTTCCAGCCAGGGCTTGCAAGCCTCTTTTCAGAGGCGAGACTTTTGTTTTTAGGTGACAGGCAGCTATCAAAGCTTTTAACCAGGGAAATAACCAAGTGTAGATCTGCATTTTAGTGAAATTACTTTGGCAATGGGTGGAAATAAATGTTGATTGATTTCCCATGCAAGGCCAAGACACTGGGATGCACAGGGGTAGTGAATGACAAAGGGAAAAAAATCCAGAGGTCTGGCTTCCAGCCCATGTCCCTTGGCTTTAGCCCCAGGTAGCCGTGGGTAGCTACATGCTGGCGGAGGGGAAAGCAAGCTCTCCACCCACTCCCGATCTCCCAGACCCAGGCTTTGCAGAATTCCGCTGGAGGCTTCCCTGTGCTCAGTCACTCTGCTCCATAGACAAGTATGGGCCTGGATGGGGGACTGGACTCAGCTCCCTTCCAGGTTGGCTGGGAACTGAGCTCTCCCACGGAGTGGGCAGCCTGGGCTCCCAGACAAGACTCCTGCGGGGCTGCCTCTGGCCTTCACAGTTAGAGAAAGGGTGCCTTGGGGTACCTTGTCCAAACAGGCAAAGCCCAGGCTTTATGGTAAAGTCTACTATCACCACTTCTCCCTACAAACTGTTCTCAGGAGTTTACAAACCAGGAGATCTCAGCGCAGAGCTTTATGTAGGTCTGTATTAGTCGACGAAAAGACATCCCTGACAACGGCTGAGGATCAAGGAAGCAGGGACCCAGCACAAGAGAATGGCCCCATGCTTGTAAAATGGTCCGCCCTCCCATCTGTACCTGCCCCTGCAGACAGAGGTCAGAAAGGCCACAGAGCCTAAGGATAGCAGGGCCCGCCCTCGGTGACCAGACTGGGTGATTTTTATTTTCCTCTTTGTACTTTTGGCATTTTATACATATATGTAACCGTTTGGAGAAACAAATTAAGTGTAAGGAAAATGACATTATGCTCTTCCCAAAGTGCCTCAAGGTTTATCTTAATTCCTGCACCCAGGAAGTGTTTCCCACGTCTAGGCTTGAGGTTTCCCACTGTAATAAAAGCCTCCTACCCTATCCCTCATGAACACAAGTCCCCCACCCCAGGGAGGCCCCTAGGATGGTGGGAACCCTCCTCCCAAATAGCTGTACTTAGGTCCACCACAACCCACAGGATTCCCAGCTTCCTTCTTTCCCACAACCAGAATCACTAATTTTCAAGCCTGTTAGTGACTTGCTCAAAATGTCCCCCCATATGGCATGTCCCAGGCTCTCCCTGGACCTGCCAAGCTAGCAGGAACTCAGCCAGAGAGGCTGCCTGTCCTCAGCAGCCCTGCCTGGTCTGCCATCGGAGAGGAGGCTTGGCCCCCAGCGCCACATCAGCCCTGCTCCAGCCGTGGGGCTTCTCCCAGAGAGGTGCCTCCTCCCAGTGGGTGCCCCAACTTCTTTGTGCCAACTCCCATGAGAAAAGCTTCTCCATCCCTGAGCCTGTGGGGTTGCAATTTCCTTCCTAACCTCTGCCTTGTCTCAAAATAGGGCTCCCATCGAAACACATATAATGGCATAAATGTATGTGTGATCTATGTACAAATGACTTAATACAAAAATAAAATAAAATAAAAATAGAGCTCCATGTGGGAACTGCCCAACACCACTAGGCTGGCCACCTGCATACAGTCACGGAGGGGACAAAAGACAGAGGCTGAAGGAAGATTTGGGGGTGGGATCATAAGCACGAGGCAATTATACAGGATGACGGAGAAGGGGATGGAAGTTGTTGCCTATATTCTATTTCTAATACACATTTCTAAGACTGGCTTGCGTGATGCCTGAGATTTTCCCCATTAATATTATTCTTAGGGATCAGGACATTGAAAGTTTTGCTTAAAGTGCAAATTTCCCAGATGGGAAAACACATTAATAATAACCTCAGTAGTTTATGCCATTTCCCATTTCCTTCTCCTAACAACCCCTTGAGACAGGTGCATAATTAAGGCAGGTAGATGATTAGCCCCTTCTTCGGATAAGAAACCGAGACTGTTAGAAGGGTACAGGCAAAACTTACGAAATGCAGAATACAATTGTCTTCACACAATAACTAAGAAAATGCCATGAAGGGTATGGTAACCAGTTTGATGAAAACATTTCAGATTGTATATGAAACCAGCACATTGTACCCCTTGATTGCATTAATGTACGCAGCTACGATTTAATTTAAAAAAAGAAAGAAAGAAAAAAGAAACCGAGACTGAATGGCCCTGGGCCGTACAAGGCAGTGGGCGCACAGAGAGGGCGCGGCAGCCTGGCTGAGAGCGGAGGCTGTTGCCCTTGGGTGAATGAGCCTGGGCACCCTATTGCTTCACCCCTGGGGTAGTCCAGCCCCACAAGGTCTCTGCTAACAGACAGATGCAGTTGCTACCTAATAAAGACGTGGTATCAGATGTGGAGTACGGAATAGAACTAGAAGGCAAGCAGAGCTCTGGGAGGGGACTCGGGCAGGTGACAGGGTGGACTTACCTCCGGGGTGAAAGGTCACCAACCCTCACAAGCCGTGGTGAAACATTTGTCAGTCATTGCTGCTCCTTGGGAAGTTAAAACACATGCTTTCTGAGGTTATAGCACTGGGGGATAGTAGAAATAAAGCAGGACATTGGTGTGGTTTGACTTACTCTTTGCTGCTGTGGACAAAATCCTGCAAGAGAGAGTTGCAGCTAGCTGGCACACAGCCTAAAGAGGAGGAGATACTACATTTTCTAACCTAGGACCTGTGTCAATTAAATGAGGATTTTTACAAAGCTAAAAAAATAGCCAAATGTGGCTGTATTTCAAACTGAAAGAGTAAGAAATGGGGGCTGTGAAGTGGGAACTCCAGTTGAAGATAAAACTATGACCCAAGCCTTTATCTAGACCTTTATTAAGAGCTCTCTGCAGACAATGGAAGCCACCCCTCCAGCAAAGATCAGATGAAGGGTAACATGGCAGTCACCTTTAATTTCAGAGCTAAGGGATTCACCAAACTACAAAGGGCAGAGGATAAAATAGACCCATATCCAGGACACAAAACTATGTCTGGATGTGAAGAAACGTGACTGAGGCTATTTGCACATTAAAATGATGAGAAGCAATGGGCAAGGGACTTCAACAGACACGTCTCTGAAGATGGCAGACAATGGCCAGCAAATACGTGAACAAATGCTCCTTGTCTCTAATCATCAGAGAAATGCAAATCAAAACCACTCTGAGACATCATCTAACTCCAGTGAGATCAGCCCACATCAGAAAGTCCCAAATTTGCAGATGCTAGTCTGGATGTGGAGAGAAGGGCAACTTCTACACTGCTGTTGGCATTGCAAACTAATACAACCTTTATGGAAAGAAATATGGAGGATGCTTAAAGAACTAAAAGTTGGCTCAGCACCTGTAGCTCAAGCAGCTATGGCGCCAGCCACATACACCAGAGCTGCCAGGTTCAAACCCAGCCTGGGTCTGCCAAACAACAATAACAACTATAGCCAAAAGATAGCTGGGTGTTGTGACAGGTGCCTGTAGTCCCAGCTATTTGGGAGGCTGAGGCAAGAGGATCACTTGAGCCCAAGAATTTGAGGTTGCTGTGACCTGTGACACCACGGCTCCTTGCCCAAGGTGACAGCTTGAGACTCTTTCTCAAAAAAAAGAACTAAAAGTCAACCTTCCATTTGATCCCACAATTCCATTACTAGGTTTCCACCCAGAAGAACAAAAATCATTTTACCACAAAGACATTTGCACCAGAATGTTTATTGTAGCTCAATTTATAATCGCCAAGTCGTGGAAGTAACCCAAATCCCCATCAGCCAATAAATGAATTCAACTGTGATATATGTATACCATGGAGTACTTACTAAGCCATAAGACTAGATGGAAACTTTACATCTTTCATGTTTACCTAGATGGAGTTGAAACACATTTTTCTTAACAAAGTATCTCAAAATGGAAGAAGAAATCCAATGTACTCAATACTAATATGAAACCAATATATAAACAACTACAGGCCCACACGAATGATAAAAAAAAAAAAAAATGTAGTCTAGCAAGAGTTAGGGGAGAAGAAGGGGAGGGGTGAGGGCAATTTGCAGGAGGACGGAGGGCAATTGGGGGGATCTCATTTAATGTGCACAATTTAAAGGTGTTCATCATACCCCCTGGGTAATAGGCTCAACTACAATTTGAACTTTACCTTAGAATTAAAAACAATGTACTCTAAGAACTTGTACCTTCATTTGTTGAAATTAAAAAAATATATAATCAGAAACAAATAGACTAAAAGGCCATTTGGATTTTGAGGAGCTATATTTTTAAAGAAAACTCAAGTTGGTCTCCACAACAACATGAGACTGCAAAAGCCCCAAAATGTTCTTCATTCTCTGGACCCGCACCCCATCCTACAGGGTGTCAAAACTAGGTATCCCCCAGGAAGGATCCTCTTCCAGTGCTCAGGTCAGAGACAGTGGTGGTTGGTGACAGACAAGGAAGACCCTTCCCAAAGCAGAGCCAGAGGACGCAGTGCAAGGAGCTTCTCCCCAAGACAGTGGAGGTGAGTAACGCAGACAAGCCAGGGAACCCTCTCTGCTGCCACAGTGCAGGGTCCGCCCCATTCCTGCCTGGTAGGGTTTGCTCACTGCTATAAATAAACAGGTGGTTTGTTTCTTCACTTATTTTTTCCTTCTTTCTTGAATGGAAGATGGATTGTTTTTAATTGTGGTAATTATTTTACCTTTTTCCCACAATGCTGTATTTGGTAAGTTGGGAGCAAATAACCTGTCCTTTAGTTTAGGGTCACTGAGCTATAAGAAGCCGTATCTGGGACTATGGGGAGGTCTGCACAAAGCACCAACTGGACACAGTAACTGGATAAAATTTGGCGATTGTTGCCTTGGGAATCAGTGTGGGGGAGAAAGGGGGTTCTATATGTGGAAAAGGAATTGTCCATGGAAATTGGGGAGCCAAAGTGACAGATGCAACAGACATCGCCAGTGGCCTTTCCAATATGCAGTCTTTGTTAGCAACAGAGCCCTGTCTTATCAAGGGCAGTAATGTGCCCAGGCAGGAGACAACATTGGTCAGCCTCCCTGACAGGTGTGTGGCTACGTGACTAAATTCTGACAAGTGTGATGCAGGGACAAGATTTTGAGTTATCTTTGTCGAGAAATTCCTTTTGTACTCTTTCCTTCTTCCCCACTATTCCTAACTAGTGTGTGAACAAGATAGATGGAACCCCAGTCCCAATGCTGGTCCTCGAGGAAACCCGAAAACTGAAAAATAATGTTATAAGAACACAGAACATAAATATCAATTAAGCCGTCATATCACATAGAGTGTTTGCTCATTTCCAGATCTCTATAATGGGAAGGATGAGAAAGAAGGCTTCTGTTCATTTGAACTGTTGATTTTATATATCCTCTTCTTTAACTAGAAGCAAAATATAATTCTCAACTGATTCAAGCCCATCACCTATTCTTTCTGAGTCTTAGTTTCAGCATGTACAAAATGGGGATTAAAAAAATACCTCCATCCATCGCTTCTTTGTGAGAATTTGAGTGAAATAATACATGAAAAAGCTTAGCCCCAAATCTGCCACGTAATAATTGATGAATAAATAGAAACTGTAGCTACATTTACTGCTATTACTACTGTCATTATTGTTATTACACAATTATTAGTGACTAGTTCAAGCCAGGATCTGAGCCAAGATTTTGCCTTTGCAGTTTGTAATCTCATTAATTCTTAACATCTTATCATTAGCTAGAGATAAATTCAAAGCACCAGAACAGAGGACAGAAATATTTGCTTGAGGCCAAGCATAAGGAAGGTTTGCTGCAAGCAGCAGAAAGAGCTTAGAGCAGGGTTGGCTAACTTTTTTCAGAAAGACTGTATGGTAAATATTTTGGCTTACAGGTCATATGATAACTCATGCACTTACTCCCCAAGGCCACCATAGCACAAAAACAGCCATAAACAATAAATAAATGAAGAGAATGAGCATGGCTACATTCCAATAAAACTTTATTTGCAGAAACAGGCAATGGGTTAGCCGTGGCTGGTGGGTCCTTGTTTGCCAACTCCCTACCTAGAGGAATACCCTATGAGATGAGACCTGAAATAGACTCAGAGGGGCCCCAGTTCTACAGCAATCTGGGCCAAGGTCCTGAGCAAGGCACAAAGGCATGGAGCACTTCCACTCCGCCTCACTCTGCCTCCCCGGGCTGACACCCATTCATTCTGCAGTTCCCAGCCTAGTGACTTAAATATCACACCTTTCAGAAAGCCTTCCTGGCCCCTAGCCTGGGCTTCCCGTGATAGCCCATCACCCTGGGTGCCAGCACCTAGCCAGCTCTTCCGTCAGACTCAGATCTGTCTCCAACTCTGTGCTGAAGTGCTGGGGATGCCGTGGAGTGGCCAGTGCTCGGGGTGGATCAGAGAGGGATCCCAGGAGAAGAGGGAGCACGGTAAGATGCGAGAAAGAAGATGCAGGCATTCGAGGGTTCAGGGGTGCAGGCCATCAAGAGCACCCCCTCCCCCCACCTCTTTGCCCCATTGAGTAGCACGGCCCCACCCCTAAAGGTGCTCTGCCAGGAGGCCATCCCCAGCAGGCTGTTAACCTTGGTAATGAAAAGCACAACTTTATGAGCACCAGAAATTGACTAAACTCATTAATTTTATTCATAATAGAAAATTAATGCTTAGAATGAGTGAGCCAGCAGCAGTAAGAACCACTGGTTTCACATTTGAACTGAAAAGTATAAAGTCATTTCCTCATGCTGAGGGGGGTTATTTTCTCCTTTATTACTTTGCAAACAGGAGTAATTTTTAACTCTCTTCTTTTTTTTCTGGGGCTCCGCTTTGTTTTCCAGTTCAAAGAATTCCATTTTTATTAGGAGAAAGAAGGCGAGAACCATCAGAAAACCCCCTACCTCTGTCCCTTCCCCTCCCCACGTGTCACTAGGATGAAGGAAGTGTTTAGGCCCGACTAAGAAACAGTCGTCAAGGCTTCCTGGCATTTGTGCAGCCCAAAGGGGGGTAGCTTCTCCTCCTCTTGTCCTAACCCACCAGACACCATCTGGCTCTCGAAGCAGAGCTTTGAGGAGTGAGGAAAAATAAATGGAGGATATAAGAAAGGAAGAAAAAGAAGAAAGGAAAGGGGAAGGGAGAGGAGAGAGGGTGGCACTAACCAGGATTGATTGAAAGCCAAACCTGCATTGAGCACATTAAAGGCTTTACGTCTTCAATCACATTTCATTTTTGCAACAATCCTTTGAAACTGGAATGGCCATCTCTGCTTTAGAGATGAGGAAACTGTGTCTCAGGGAAGGAAAGTAAAGTCTTAAAGCATATACTTGTGTGATTCAAGCCTAGCACTGCCCAGTGGCCCTCTCTCTGGCCTCTGCCACACTGCCCTGTGTTAGGGTCACAGGGAGGGCACTGACCCCAAAATGGCAGGCTGTGCAGAGCTTGGAGCCTTTCACGCATATATGCCAGGGCCTCTCGGTGGGGTCTGGAAACCACGGGGCCTCCTACAGTGAAGCACACCCCATCTGCACTGTGAGATGAAGCATTTTGGTGAAGAAACAATACTTTAAGCTCTTCACACGAATTCACCCTGACTCAGAAGCCAACACTCCTTGACTTTCCTGAAAACAGTTGGTGACGATGGCGGCAGTGACTCCAAAGCCCTGTGAGCCTTCTCCAGGAGGCCATGAAGTGGTGAATGTTGGCTGGATGTGGGTGCCACTGGGTAGAGTGGGCTGAGTGGACAGTGTGGGTTTCCGGATGGGACAGACCAGACTTGCTTGGAGCCACACGCTGACCCCTACTGTGCTTAGCTCAGACAAGCTCTTTAATCTCCTGGGCCACAGGCTTCAAGGCCAGAGAGGTAATAATAATACATTCAGTCATTGTAAGGACTGAACAGATGACAAATGTAAGGGACAGTCCTTAGTAACCCCCATCCACGTGACAGTTACATACAGAGAATGGGGTGCTGCTGTTGGGGATGCGGGGCGGGTGTCTGCTGGCCAGGACACAATTTCCAACACACGTTCTTTCCCAATAATGCTCCTATTTCACCTAGCACCAAGACATCATTGAAATATGGTTTCTTCTCCCCTGATCCAGGGAATTAAGACCTATTGAAACCCCATTGCTGGGCATGGGTATGGTCAGTGGCCTTTATTTTGTTTTTTGAGACAGAGCCTCACTCTGCTGCCCCAGCCTAGAGTGCTACCTCACAGTAACCCAATCTTCTGGGCTCAAGTGATCCGCTTGCCTCAGCCTCCCTTTACAGCAGGGACTACAGGTGGGCACCACCATGCCCATCTAGCTTTGCTATTTTTGGTAGAGATGGGAAGGGTCTCTCTCTTCTCTCTTGCTCCTGAGCTCAAGCAATTCACCCTCCTCAGCCTCCCACAGTGCTGGATTACAGCCGTGAGCCACTGTACCCTGCTTCGCAGTGTTTTATATGACAACTTCTATCACCCTCTACTCCACCTCTCTCCTGTCCTTAGCAGGTTAGCATGGCGAAACTGACAGCAGAAGTTGAAAGCAGGGGAGCCTCACACAGCACTTACGGCACCCACTAACATCCCCACTAAGGAAAGCCAGGATCTTGCCCCAGACAGGTGGGAAGGCATTGAGATTGTCTTGTGTGATCTGATATTTAGGCACTTTACTCTTGTGCTCTTAGAACATTTCTCTTTTGCAAGTGAACCAAAGCAGTGCTCAGATCCAGAAGGAATGGCCTTGGACTCCCTTTGTAAATTTCTAGTAGCTTAAGAAAGTGTCTGACAATTTCCTGTGGTCAAATTGTTCTAACAGCATTAATGCTTCCAGCACAGAATCTCCCTGGTGTGAACTGGCCTGAAAGCTTTTACACCATCCTTTCACAAGGAGGATGAGAAGCTTTTCTGTGAAAGAGAAAGAGCCAGGTGGTGCATGTGGTCTCAGTGGGTACTGGCCTACCAAACCCAGCCCTGGCCAAACTGCAACAAAAAAATAGCCGGGCATTATGGCGGGTGCCTGTAGTCCCAGCTACTTGGGAGGCTGAGGCAAGAGAATTGCCTAAGCCCAGGAGCTGGAAGTTGCTGTGAGCATTGTGATGCCATGGCACTCTACCCAGGGCCATAAGGTGAGACTCTGTCTCTACAAAAAAAAAAAAAAGGGAAAGAAAGAAAGAGAAGGAGCTGCAGTACATGCACAGGGCAGGGTCCAGGTGCATGCGCTGCCATCAGAAAGGGCCCAAGAGACCTTAAACAATAGAGTCTGAAGGGCATCCCTCAACTGGTGACCCATGGCAGATAGCGTTGACGCTCACCCCGCATCCAGGCCCTCCAATGAAAGTGTCTGCAAATACACAGCCTTGGGAAACAGTTTAATCCAGACCTCGTAAATTCACTCCCATGGGAATTGTTAGGGTCCTGACTGCACCAAACCCAGGACTTCATTCTGATGGATTTTAAATGCCATTCACCCTCCAGGTGGCTCCTCGGCTCATAGAATAAGTTCTCTGTGGGTTTTAATCTATTAGCAAAGCAATGATGTCAGTCCTCAATGGCTTGAAACTGCTGTTTATGTTTCCAAATAATTTGGGGGTTTTGAGGGCCTATGTTACTAGGAGTTGATTGACTTTTTTAAAAAAAATGTACCTAGGATTTGTTTTGATTAGATACACATGTCTAATGTCTTCTGTACACAGAAGACCAAGGGCTACGATTTTCCAATGCTTCAAAACGTAATATGATCAGAATTATCTATCTTTTCCTTCCTGCTTTTGGAAGGCCTCACCCACCCAAAGGTTATACCAATATTCACCCATGTTTTTCTTCTAGGACATTTTCCCGGACACTTTGAACACATAAAAAAATCTTTGAGAGTGAATTTCCATTTTCTGTTCAGCTTTGTGAACAGATTCATTCTCACTGCCAGGAATCCTAGTTCGTGGATTATGATGTAATGGATATAAAAATGTCAACATGTAAATGTATATTATATCTATACATATATAAATGCATAAGTATAACACATTATCAGCTATAGAGAATAAAAGGTCTGGAATGGCCCTGTAGCTGCTATGCAACACACTCAGCTCTCCCCTAGCCTGTCCGATGAGTTGCCCCCCTCTGCCCCCAGTCACTCACAGCTCCCTGTGTCCTCCTGACAGCAGCTCTTAATTACACACTTGGGAGTTGACTTGAGTAATGGCTGTCTCTCCACACACTTCAGTGAGTTCCATGAGGACAAAGACAGAGTGTGTGTGCTCACTCACTATCCCATCCCCCAGAGACAAGCACAGAGCCTGGGTCCTGTAGAAGCATTGCAGATCCGTGCTGAATGAATGAATGATGGACAGGGCAACAGCGAAGTGTGAGAGTGTGTGTGTGTGCACTCGAGTGTGAAAGAGAGAGAGAGGATGAAAGGAGCAGGGGCCTGTGTTCCACCGTCTTTGTAGCCCTTGTTCTTCTGCGCCACCAGCCTGCCACTCCTCCGTGCTAGGTGCTCAGCACAGATGGTTCAATTAAATTGAATCTAATTGAATCAAAGGTGGCCATTGGGCTCCCTGTTCCCAGAGCACAAAAGCACTGTTGTGAGTGACCTCCTATGCAGTCTCCAGGTCTAGTTATTTGTGTATGTGTCTCTTTCTGAAATTGTTATTGTCTATCTTCCATTGTTATTTCTTCACCGTCCTTATACTGTGTTTGAGCGCAGAAAACTTGTTTAGCAAATGAAAAAGGAACCCTCCAGCACCCCAGCCTGAGACGAGCACAGCACAGTATCAGAAAGCCCAGCTTCCCGGCTCCACTGTCGGGAGAGGGCTCTTCCACAAGGTTTCTGTACCCAGCGTCACCTGTGCCTCTATTCCACATCAGCTGCAGTTACTGGATGTGTAAATTAGCATCAATGGAGTGACAAGGACTCAATTAAAGGAGAGCTGCAGTCAAAGCTGTCACCTCAGAGAATCAGCCGTGACAGAGATGATAATAGCAGCAGGCTCTGCAAGGCAGGGTTCCAGAGCCAAGCACCAGAGGGGTTCCTTCTCTCAGCCCCCAGTCCCCCCCCCCTTTGTGGCTGGGGAAGGGTTGAAGCCTCCAGCTGTGAACTAGCTGCTCAGCTAACTGAAATAAGCACAGGCCCTGCCTGGCTGTGGGTGACCCAAGGTCTTGGACAGGCCATGAGGAGGGGCCTGAAGTAGGAGAGATGCCCGCTGCCCAAGTGGTCCAGAGGGAAGACCGAGAGCTGGTGTGGCCAAGCCAGCTGAGCCGACAGCCTGTCTCCTGAGTCAGAAGGCCGCAGGAGAGCCCCTCTCTGCAGCACAGGGCTGGGTACTGGGATGAGCACCAGGCAAGATGGGGCCCAACAGCCAGCTGGCCATGCCTCACTGCTCCTGAGCCCAGCGCAGCAGGCATGGGGTTGCAAGGCTTCTCCACGCTTCCCTTCCCCTATATACGAAATGGAACATTCCTGAGAAAAGGCAGCTAATTTCCAGGGGGTGACACCAGGGACTCTGGGTTTCAGTGCTAACCCTGCCACGCTGGCCAAGGGGCCCCAGGCCAGGCTTCACTCTCCTTAGGGTCCTTCCTCTGCTTCCCTGTTCCCTCCTGCCCTCACTCCCACTCGGATGCAGTACAGCCTGCCCAGCCTGGGTGTTCAAAACCTCCCCTCTCTTAGTTCCCAGAAGTAATTTTTGGCCTCATCACCCCATCTTTATATAACCCTGTGTACTAATCACAGTAGACCACTTTCCAGTCCTTATAAATAATGCTCATGATTCCCAGGAGGGTTGAGTTGCCCCATCGATGTGTGATCAAATGTCACCTCTACACTTCTTACATTGTGTTATTTTTATATTTCATATTTTAATTTTTCCATTATGCCCACTGGATTATGCATTCCTGGTGCAGATTCCTCTTGAAATTTAGCTTTATAATATTTGCCATTGTATATTCAGCAGATGTTTTTCGAATGGATGAATGAATATATATAAAAATGGATAAATAAATGTAGCTGATCCTTATCGGTAAAAAGAGAATTACAATTACTATCTCAAGAAGTTGATATGAGAAACAATTGTGATATACTGAATAAAAGGGCTTTGCAACTTGAAAATGATAATTTAAAAGTGTGGACTTTCATCAATGTTATCCTTGTAGGCTCTCTCCTGTGTATTCAGCAGAAATGGTGCAATAGCCCTGGGGCAGAGGCACTGGGCAAGGATGGTGTGATAGCTCAGCTACGAAAGCCCTTAAGAGGGAAGGCAGCCCCTTAAAGCCTAGGTTTGAGTCACGCCAAAGCATGAGTTTTGTTTTGGTTTGGTTTGGTTTTTCAAGGTTACCTCCTGAATAATTTTGCTCTTCCTGAGGCCACAGTCTCTGCCTGGACATTCCCACTCACTGAGACCTTTTCATGTCCAGGGATGCCCAGAAAATAGACCAGCTGGGGACTTGCACAAGAGGGGCAGTAGGAAAGAGGTTAATCAAGCCATTCAGGGGCTGCATTCATGATCGTGGTGGGGGAGAGAAGAGGTTTGTAACAGACGTTTATGGGAATAAGGAGTATACCTGTCCCACGTGCACTAACAAAACTGAGACCCCACCCCCCTTTTCTGCCACTGTTGTCTTCTAAAGACCCCTCTGGCCAACATAAGTAGATGCTGTCTGATGAGGGAGCGTGTACACAAATGGAAGGAGAGGAGCATGAGAGGCCAGCACTGCGTGAGCTCTTCAAAGGTGGCAGAAAGATTCCCCGTGGGAGATACAGGAATAAGCTTCAGGGTGAGGAAGCCGACGGCGCATCAGGCTAGAGAGCCAGGCCTGGCTGTACTTCCCTTCATAACAGAGACGGCAGAGCCCTTCCTGAGCCTTCGTGGGACACCTGCTCTCCCCAGAACCCCCTGGAGCAAGTGAATAGGAGCAGGGAAAGAGGAGGCTGCAACCCCAACCCAGGGGAGCCCCTGTCTACACAGGAAGTGTGCCATGGAAGTTTAACTAGAGGTTCACATGTGCCGTGAGATTAAAAAAAGGTTGAAAAACCCTACTCTAGACACACATTAACTGGGACCCCTCCTCAGTTCACTCCGCACAGCACTGGTCGGGGAGCCACCCTGCAGATGGGGGTCTCATGCCCTTAGATGAATCACTGCAGGGAAAGATACAGGATAGGAAGCACCACAGCCGCAAAGACAATTAAGTAGTCATTCCCACGACTATTAGGCACTTTCAAAGATCAGTGCAAAGAAATAAAGTCCTTCTACTTTATTTAGCTCCCCTCTTAGGTTACATCATATTGAGTTTCACTGAATAACGCTTATCAAGTGTGTCTTACAAATGAGATCCAAAGAAACTTACTTGCCAGAGAGCAGATAGAGCAGAAAGTCTGAACAAATGTGTCTTTGCCTGTGTGTACAGGAAGGGTGGTTATTTCAAATGGTTATTTGTTTTGGTAACATCACGTGAGTGGAGTTTTCTCGTTAATGTGCATCCATAATTTTGGATGCACATTTTCCTAAAATGTCTCCAAAAAGACTGCACCCCATGACAGACCATCCAATGGAAGAGGTGGGTCCTGGAGACAGCCACTCATTTAGCAGCGATGCACTTACAGGCCCCAGAAGCTGAGAGGCCCAAGCACAGGCTACAGCACCTTCGGAGCGGGCGGGGGCGGGGCGTCCCACAGGTGTCCAGGGATTATCACTCAGGAGCAGGGCATCATCTGTAAAAGGCATCAGACCGATGCTCCAGACAGGCTGTTTTATTTCCAGAAATATATAAGTCAACATGAGGGAGGAGGGATCTAAGTTTAATCAAACAGCAAAAGCAGAAGAAATCACGGCATTTTCCAATATTCTTGAAATTGCATTGGCAATTCCCCAGAACCCCAGAGGTCCACGTCAAGCATTTCAGGGGAACACAGCAGCCATCCTGAGGCTCTGAGGCACTGCCGATGCAACTCCCATGGGGGAGAAGAGTTCACTGCAAACATAGAGAAGGCAGGTATGTACGTGAATCCTGATCCGTACTGAAGAAGTGCACTCATTTGAATAGGTGCATATTATTTTCTTAGTCAAAAATAACTTGGCATAGGGCCTGCCAAACAATGACAACTACAACCAAAAAATAGCCAACCGGCTCAGCACCTGTGGCTCAGCGGGCTAAGGCGTCAGCCACGTACACCTGAGCTGGTGGGTTCAAATCCAGCCCGGGCCCGCCAAACAACAATGATGGCTGCAACCAAAAAATGGCCGGGCGTTGTGGTGGGTACCTGTGGTCCCAGCTACTTGGCAGGCAGAGGCAGGAGACTCGCTTGAGCCCAGGAATTGGAGGTTGCTATGAGCTGTGATGCCACAGCACTCTACCCAGGGTGACAGCTTGAGGCTCTGTCTCAAAAAAAAAAAAAAAAATAGCCAAGCATTGTGGCAGGTGCCTGCGGTTCCAGCTGCTTGGGAGGCTGAGGCAGAAGAATAGCTTGAGCCCAGGAGTTTAAGGTTACTGTGAGCTGTGATACCACAGCACTCTACGGAGGGCAACATAGTGGGACTCTGTCAAAAAAAAAAAAAGTGATATATACATGAATAAATGCAGAAATTTACATTAAAGAAATAATAATAACTTGGCATGCATTTAAGGTGGCACTTCCACTTCCTCCTAAGATTCAGGTGGATGGTAGGTCTTATGGCATAGAATGTCCTTAGAAGAAGGAAATACAGTGCAGTGTTCAAGGATCTGCTCTGGGCCAGGCACTGTGCCGGGCACCAGGACTAGTATGGTTCTTGGCCTTGGGGGTACTCACAGGCCAGCAGTAGAGGCAGTGAACAAATGGGGTGCTTATGGGCACCTGAAGGGGCTGGTGGATTCTTCCAGGAGGATCTAGTGGGACACCATGGTGGTGGGTATCATTGATGACTACTACTGTCTAAGCAATTTCCAAAAGGTGTGGGGTTGACCAAGTCTTGGGGAATTGTAGGCAGAGGGAACAGGAGACACAAACTTTCAAGCCAAAAGAGTGTGAAGCACTGTGGGAGAATAGCAAGGGGTTTCATTTGGCTGGAGGCTGGGCTGGTGGAAGAAGAGTGGAATAATGTTGGAGATAGAAGTGAAGGTCAGGTCGTGAAGGACCCAGAGCTTTGCCTTGGACCTAACCCTGTGGGCAATGTGACGTCATGAAGGGATCCAGAGCAGACGGAGGGTTTTGGATGCACATTAAAGAGAAAACTGCACTCCTGTGATGCTACCAAAACAAATTACCTTTGACTAAGAAAATAATATGCACGTTTTCAGTCTCACAAATTTGAAGATACCAAAATGCAGCACAAAGAAAGAGGAGGCCCAGCAGAATCAGGCGGGGGGTCTGTCAGGAGGGTGCTGAAGTGAACAGGTGAGAAATGGTTGCGGTGGGAGCAGGAGCGATGATACTGGGGGGAGGGCAGGGAGGGAGTCGACCGTTCCAGATCTACATTGGAAGTCCACTAGGCAGGGGCCAGGGAGAGAGGTAAGAGGATGTCCTTGGTCGCCAAGTCCACACTAGGGTAGTCATGGGAGGAACATGAGTTCAGGTTTCAATGTGTGATTTATCTGACCCATGCCTTGGAACTTCATCCACTTGGCCAGGATGGGCTGAGCAGTGCTGTGGGCCTGGCCCTGAGACGGTGAGGGCAGAGAGGGCAGAAAGATACCATCTCTCAGGAGCTCTCAGGCCCCTGCTCTCCTTGCCACACCAACCTCTGCAGCCTGGAAAGCTTCCTCACTATTGCTGAGTGCCAGAGCCCTGGGTCCAGGCCATCACCCAGCCCATCCCATGCTGCCTGCTGTTGCTCTGAGTGACTTCCACCTCTTGCTGGCGAGCCCTGAAAGGGGGCAGTTAGAAAGAGAGGAGTGCTGTGGCTGCAGAAATAATTCTCCCCAAATCCTCTCCTTCGAGCCTGGACCACAGATGGCGACTTCAGAATGGGTACATCCAGGTCGCCTAGACTAGGGCAAACAGATCGTTCTCCCTTGCTCTCTCCAGCCAACAGTTTGAAAGCTTGCACCCAGGGTGTGTGCACACTCTCACGCTCACCCACAGAGAGAACACTGACAGTTTCTCCTCTAAAACACACAGCTACTTCAGCAGATGTTTGCATGCTTATTTTATTACAGAATAATATAAGGGCACACGTGATGAGGTGACACTGTTGACATTTGTAAGGCACAGTCCGAGTTGTGGCTGTTTCCTTCGCCCAGGCGGTGTGCCATATGCCTGTGCACTGGTCCCTTTGGGGGGTGGAAGTTTGCCAAACCCTCTCCCTTCCTCCCTCCTTCTTGAATTTAATTGCGTTTTTCTCTCAAGTGAGCTTGTGATTGGTAATCTACTAGTTTCAATCTCTTATTGAGCAACTGAGATGCTTGTTGTTCCATTCCTATGATACTTAGGGGCATGTTCTCCAAACCCATCCAGGTTATTAGAAAAAATACAAAATCTCCATTTTTATGAATGAGAGTATTAATCACCCTTTTCCCTGCACCCTATTTTGGAATCCCCAAAGTTCATGCTTAAAATAATGGGGTCACATATTTGTAAAGACTGCGTAATCTAAAGCAAGCTCTTTCTCTCGAATGGACAGATGGAAGGTTGTACATGACTTTCACCTGGTGTGCTGCGAGAGGATCTTAGGTGTACCCTGAACACGTTTAAAGATCATTAATTAAATTATTTTCAGAAGAAGTTCAAAGCACATGAAGTATATATAAATATGTATATATATACACATTGAGACAAAGTCTCAGTCACCCTGGGGTTGAGTGCTGTGGCTTCATAGTTCACAACAACCTCAAACTCTTGGGCTCAAGTAATATTCTTGTCTCAGCCTCATGAGTATCTGGGACTACAGTCACCCAACATTACACCCGGCTGGTTTTTCTGTTTTTAATAGAGACGGGATTTCACGTTGCTATTGCTGGTTTCAAACTCCCAAGCTCTGCTAATCCGCTGGCCTCAGCGTTCCAGAGTGCCAGGATTACAGGTGTGAGTCGCTGCTCCTGGCCAAGTATATTCTTTTTTATTTTTTACTCTTTTTTTTTTTAATCAACATAAGTTAAATGTGCCATGGAAGTTTAACTAGAGGTTCACGTGTGCCGTCAGATAAAGAAGGTTGAAAAACCCTGCTCTAGACACATATTAAGTGGGACCCATCCTCAGTTCAGTCTGCACAGCACTGGCCGGGGAGCCACCCGGCGGATGGATGAGTCACTGCAGGGAAACTGGGTTAATCACACCACTCGGCTGCTGCAGGCACGGCCCCGCTCACAGGCCAGCCCGCCAGTTTGGCTGGGACAGATCTCTGGTCCACTCTCATCAGCTGCCCAGTTAGCTTCTTTTCTGCGTCTCTCCCAGCTCAAGCCTAAAAACTGCTGACCTGTGGGCCACCTGCCTTTCCCCTCTGGCCTGAGTAAGGCCCACAATGCTAAAGACACGTGGCTGCCCGCAAAGGAGCCATCTTCATAGGAGCAGCCCTCCCAGGCAAAGTGGGCAGAGCCTTTCCAGAAACAGCTCTTGAGCCACCCTCACTAAGTGCACCTGGCCAGGGACTCAACCTCTCTGGGCTCCTGTTTGAGCATCTTTGTCAGTAGACAGGTGGACAGAAAAGAAGGATTCCAAAATGCAGACAAAAATGGCCTCTGTAGGGAAAGCCAAAGACGAGATGGATGTTGTTGACCTTTCCATACAACCTACACGCCCAGTCTGAGCTTATTCTCAGAAGAAGCCTCAATTTTCAAAACAGAGTTCCCCACAACAGGGCCCAGGCCGCAGGGAAGATTTCTGCATCGAGACATCTTTACACAACACAATTTGGAAATGGTCTGGAATGAAATCAAACGGCAGTTTGGTTACACTTTAATCACTGCAGGCAGATCAAGATGCTGCTGTGATTACGACAAAGAAATCTATATTTATTGTCTTGTGGGGCTTTGCATCTGAGATACAGTTGTCTCTCTGCAAAGCACCCAATGTATTCATGAAGTCGCAGCAAGGCCTTGCAACTGTGAATCCTTCAAGGGTATCTTCCTCCTGCCTTGTAGTTCCAAAAGCCAGGAACTGAGCCCCGGACACTCAGCAGGTTTCTCCAGGCTGGGCCAGGCCTGATGAATGGGGAAGGTGCCATGAATCCTTGCCCCAGCAGATACAGAGTGGGATAGGCGGGGCAGAACCACGTCAGTCCCAGCGTGCTGCGAGCCCAGAGGAGCTTGCTATTAAATGCAGAAAGGGAACAAGTGCAGCTATTGAATGAGAACCCCACAAATACTGCTAGGAAAGACAAAGGCCCTCATAAACCATTCCAGGACGGAGGCAAAGAGAAGCTTCAAAGGGTCTTTAATTTTCCTTGCCTGTGCCCACGTGTGACTCGTGATTGAAAATGTCTCCACTGAACAGGCATTCATAAAACTCCTACACCATGCCAGGCTCTGGGCTGGAGGAGGGTGGGAGGGTGGAGAATGCAGTTACAAAGATGGGTAAAAGGCCATCCAACAGGGGACTGTGAAAGCCAAGTACATAGGCTCAAGAACCTGAGGCTGATGCGTGGGCCCTGGGAACCAACGAACACCAATGCCAACTCCGAACAAGTGCCAGAGACTCACAAAGTAATAAGGAAAAAGAGCCATGTTCAGCTTCCTTCCGGTCAGACTGCTGTGGATGAGTGGAAAGGCAGCCCACGAGAAGCTCACTCAACCAGCCAAGCAGCCAGACTCCACCACCCATGTATCTCCCCTCCCCGGGCTGTCCCAAGCAGACTCAGACACACTCGTGGAGGTCAATCTTGCTCATGTCACCTCCAAGGTCTCAAAATCGGCCATGGCAAGAGTGTTTATACCACTGAAACCAGCCATCATCACGAACCAAGGCTTTTTTCTCCTGCCAGGTGATAAACATTTATCAGCACACCACAACCTCTACCCAGCCCACCCCCAAGGTGAACTGCTAGAATAAAATAAATTCTGGTTGTCTTCACCTATTCCTAAGATGATTTTGACACATCACATCCTTAGCTCAGCAGAGGGCTCAGTTAAGTAAGTCAGGTTCTAGAAATATATTCCACTCACCTGTGAGAGGTGTGAAAGGCATCGCTTCCAAGTATGGAGCTTCCTGGCTGTATTGGAGAAACAAGAAAATAAATGTGAGAGATCACATAGATGATATCTCTCTCTCTCTCTCTCTCCCCACACATTTACTGAGCACTTACTGTGCACAAGACAAGACGCTATATGGGATTAATCAAAGACTTTCAATGATCATGTTATTTTTTTCTTCTAGTAATCTTAGAAATAATCATTTTATGTCCATTTTATAGATAAAGAAACTGAGTCCTAGCCTAAATATTCTGCTCTGCATCCACAGATAGTAAGAGCTGGGATTATGCAATGCTGTGGAGCTGGATCCTAATCTGGTGACTCCCTAGGAACCACTCTGGGGCTCCAGAGAGGACTCAAGGGCATACTACACAGGAAGCCCAGTTGTACCCCCAAACAAGAATATGAGAGGATACTTCCTAATGGATCCAGAGATAGCAAGGTGTTGAACAATGCTGTCCCTTCCAGACACAGGCACTCAGGAGCCCCCACAGATGGGCTTTTCTTGGTTCCTCAGGTGGGAAACGCCACCCACAACACAACAACAGAAGAACAGAAGCAAAGTTCCTCCAGGTCAGAGGAACTACCTCCATCCGTGGCTGTCTTGTGGAGCCAGAGACTGTCGGGGGGGGTGGGGGGGGCTAGACTGGAAGACTGGGTTTGCTGGCTGTCCTGTGTGAGGAACAGACATTTCTCTCATGGCCAACATGGGAATGACTGAGAGCATGCGGGGCTCTGGGAGAGCTGCCTGAATCTTGGCTGCAGCCAGGTCCCCAAACCTCCCTGGGGAGCAGAAGAGAATCCAGCGTGCATATCCTCCTCAAGCCTCTGAAGGGGGAAAGGATTGGACTGGATATCTCTGAGGCCACTTCTAACTCAAACTTCCTTGCTCAGACTCACCCTACTTCCTGTACCCCTGTGGCAGGCTCCCGGGGGAAGGACACTGGTTTTGCTGCCCTATGCATCCTTAGCATCCTTAGTTCTGCTCCCCCCTTCCTTTCACTCCCACCCATGCCCAGGTAGAGTGATTAGGCCATTCAAAACCATTCAGCATGTTATTGGCTAAAGAGCGCTCAACAGGCCCTAGAAACAGATGCTTAAGACATTCAGGGTGATGGGAGACAAGGGCTGTCTGATGTACTGTTTACCCATAGATTGTAATTCTAAACACGGTGTTCGTTATTCCACTGTGTGGCTTCTAATTAACTGCCAGAAATGCATTGTTGAGGGGATGATGGATTATGCTGAGAGAACTATTAATACAGCTCATTCACTTCTGTCCATGTGCGGCCCGAGCCCAGAGCAATTGACTCCGGAGATTCTGAGCTGCGCTGCAAGGATCCAAGATGACTGGTCCATGCCTGGCAGCAAGAAAGTCATTGGCGCCATCTCGCCTGCACCTGCAGGGGCACAGACCTCAGTCCTTCCAGGTCCCACAGTTGCAGCAGACGGGGAAGGTGGAATCAGATGACATCCCACTGACCAAATGGCAATGGTGCCCAAAGCAATCAGCCAAATTGAGTGAAGGGAAAATTACTTGGGACAGATAGAAGTCCAGTGGGTAGGTCTTCCCAAGCTAGTCAGGTGAGTACAGGGATCACAATGAGAGTCAGCAGGTAGAGTCGACCAACCACCCAAAAAATGATGCCAAAAACAGCCTGCATTAAGAAAAGCAAGTCTTCTCTAAATAAAACTTGGTTTTACATTAGGTATACTGTTCAATTCTATCCAACCTACTTTCAAAGATTATATTAGTTAGGGTTTGCCAGAGAAACAGAACTATTTTAAGGAATGGCTCAAGCAATCGCAGGGGTTGATAAGTTGGAAACCCGTAGGGTAAGCCAGTAGACTAGAGATTCAGGTAAGAGTAGAATTCCTTCTTCTTTGGGAAGCCCCAGTTTTTTATCTTAAGGCCTTCAGCTGATTGGATAAGATTCCCCTCCCAGCCCCCACGTTATAGAAAGTAATCTGTTTTATTTCTTTACAGTCAACTGACTATAAATGTTAATCACATCTAGAAAATACTCCACATAAATAACTAGGCTAGTGTTTGACCAAACAGCCATGTACCATAATCCAGCTCAGTTGACATAAAAAATTTACCATCACAATGAAACACGGGCACATTAGCCAGAGGAGAGAAAATACAGCCACCTGGTCATAGCCCATGAGAATGACTTCAAGGAACCAGAGATCTTTGTGACTTACTTAATCACGCACCATACTGAATATAAGATATTTACAATTGCATTACATTATTTTATTGTTTACTTTTTTTTTTTTTTTTTTTGCAGTTTTTGTCCGGGGCTGGGTTTGAATCCGCCACCTTCAGCATATGGGGCCAGCACCCTACTCCTTTGAGCCACCCTATTGTTTACTTTTTATGAAGGAAAAAAGACTGCCCATTAGACTAGAACATAATGCATCCTTAGAAAATTCTTATTTTACATTTATTTGAAAAGCTATTTAGGCTTATTTGAGCAATGCTTTTTTTTTTCTTATATATTGCTCTTCTACATATGTGAAAAGAAAAATATCTGTAAAAAAAACTTGAGTAAGATATTTTTAAAACTTCTTCACATCCAAAATCTAACTCCGCTGTATCGCTTTTGATTCAGAGCTGGTGATGTTCAGGTTTTTCCACAAAATATTGTCTCTCACAAGTTTGGCTGATGCAACATTTTGTGGGAAGCTATATGAGAAAGAAAAGCCATTGGGAGCTCTTAAGTGGGTTTTGCAATTATTTAGAGCTAGCCTACTTTTGACTCTTGCTTTGGGAATATTGCTAAGCTTACCTAATTCACCATCCTCCATAGCTATATGATTCCTACAGGCCTAGAAAATCCACCTGCGTTGTCCCTTGGGTGGTTTTCTAGGCCACTGACACCCAGTCTGCGAGTTCCAAGGCTGGAGTTCTGATGTTTAGGTGTGTACCAGCAGCAAGCCCTGTTCGTGGCCAATGCCTAGCTGAAGTCACATTCCCATGGCAGAGGTACTGAAATGTGGGTAAGAAAAGTGTATTTCAAATCAGCAAAACACATGTCTACCTAGTAGTTATTGAGCTTTTGCTATGTGGTGGCCGCTGCCCTGAGAGCCCACACACTACTACATTCAATCCACACAACAGGTGCTGTTATCTTCCCATCTTACAGATGAGATAAGCAAGAATCACAATTCAGGATGTGAAGCAAGGCAGTGAATAAAGCCAGGCATGACCCAAGGCTGTCTGATCAGAGCAAAGGCTCCTCCTCTTGGGGGAGAGGATAGCAACCTGCAAGCCCTTCAAGGGTTTTCCTGTAAAAAGAAGTCTTATAGGCTAGGCACAGAGGCTCACGCCTGTAATCCTAGCACTCTGGGAGGCCAAGATGGGTGCATTGCTTGAGCTCAGGAGTTGGATACCAGCCTGAGCAAGAGCAAGACCTGGTCTGTACTTTAAAAAAATAGAAATATTAGCCGGGTGTCATGGCAGGTGCCTGTAGTCCCAACTACTGATGAGGCTGGGGCAGGAGGCTCAAACAGGAGAATTTGAGGCTGCTGTGAGCTATGACACCATAGCACTTTAGCCTAGGGCAACAGAGAGAGATTCTGTCTCAGAAAAAAAAAAAATGTCTTAATGATCCTGCTAAAATTGATTGTGGGGAGTTTGAACTTGAAAACAGTGGGGGCCTTACAATGGAAGGGTGGAGTCTGAGGCGGTGAGCACCCCACCGTAGCACTGGCATCTCCTCCTGTGTGCTGGCTGGGCCAGGTCTCTGAACATTATAGCTCCACGGGGCTGTTATAGGGTGAAATGGGGCCATATGAAGAAGACCACATCTGGCACACCTGGCCTGGAACAAGCCATGTTAATAACACACGCGCGCGCAGAGAACTCTGGGAACTGCTTCTCAGCTCCTGTCTCTGGGCGTGGGAGTCCTTTGATGAGGAAATTGGCGTACGCACCGGCCCAAAGGAAATAGCACTTCATGTCAGTAGTAGAAAAAAAATCAAAGTCTCAACTAACAAAAAGATTATTAATGATTTATTCCCCTGGATAAACATTATGAAAACCTCATCGATCTTAAAGATGATACTGGACAAATATTATACCTTTCAAAAAGCCTTTCAAATGGCCTTTGAGAAATTTGCTAACTAATGATACAGAGTGTATCTCCCTGTCACCTGCTGAGTATCACCAGTACACTCCCTCTGACCTGAGAGTGACGAACCCCGCCCCCACTGAGCACAGGGGGTACTTGGACAGGTCTCAGACGAAACCTTCCTGTGACCGGCAGGCTTCCTGTGTCCAGGAGCTGGAGTGTGGTGCTCGCCGGCCCTGACTGGTGGGAAGATCTCATCACACCTCCTCAAATGCAGTCTTTATAAATCACAAAGTCTTGCTTTAAAATTCTCAATATTTTCTCTCGGACCATTGACCATTTTCCCCTGACCCAGTAAGGTCTGGAGCCCAGATGTCTCTGTATAATGACAGCTAAAGGGACTGTTTATCTCAGAACCATAGAGAAAAAGCATGAGGATTTATTGAGAATATCGCGAATATGTAGCCTGGTGAGTATAAAGATGCGCTATGGTTTCGGGCATCGGGGTCCAGTTTTCCACCAAGAAGACAATGTAGAGTGTTTCTTTTATGTTTATGCAAAGCTTTCTTGAGTCCTGTGTTTGGCAGAGTCATCTCTGATCCCATTCAGGCCCTTTCTGGGAGAGGCCTCAGCTGTGCCTGGATGGCCACCCTTTCCCGTGTCTTCGCCAACCAAGCACGGCTGGTGCCACCACTTTCCCAGTAGGTGTCCAGCGAAGGCCTGGCCTGCCTGCCCATCAAACGCTGTAGCCTCGGTCTTTCGGAACCGAGCACGCTGAACATGTGTCAGTGCTCTCCCCCACCAGGAGCCCTGCCACCTCTTATCAGCGCGAGCCACCCCTTATACCCAGCACCTTCTCTCCCTCTTGTAATGCCTGCTCTTAACAGATCCAGTGAGTCCCGGAGTAGAAACAGAGACCTCAGTTTGACTCCTGGCAACAAGATCGTGGGCAAGTCACTTTGGGCAAAGAAAACAAAAAACATTTTTTCTTTTTACTCTCACACTCAATACAGAGCACTTTTGTAACCAAAGGTGGGGAGGGTCCCCACATGCCCAGCAATGCTGCTGAGGATACTAACTGGGTGTTTGGTAATTCAATTCTGACACTGTGTACCCAGAATCCCACAGCATTTCCTGAACCACAGATGCCAGTCATAAGCTCTAGGGTGTGACCTGTGTGTCTGTCTAACCTGCTCCAAATCAGAGGTTCCCAGGACCCCCTTCCCTGGGTTTGATAATTTGCTAGGATGGCTCATAAAACTCAGAGAAATACTTTGCTTATATGTAACAATTCTTTAGAAAGGACAGACACTGGTTTACATCCAACCCATTATAAAGCGCACAGAACAGACAGACAAAGAGGCACACGGGGCAAGGTTTTGGGGGTGCACCTCCTTCTGTTCCACAGTTTGGAAGCTCACCAAATCTTGTCATTCAAGAGCTTTTACGGAGCTTAATTTCCAACCCTTCCTTTTCCCAGAGTCCAATTCCAACCCTCTAACCACTCAGGGAGCACATTACAACCCAGCGGGCATTTCTTGCCTTCCCCCCGCCTGCAGGGGACATTCTGGTGCACATTCTATGCCAGACCCCCACGGCCAGAGCAGTGGCCAGCTCAGCCCTGCATCCCTGGAAAGGCGTCTCCTTGCCCAGCTTGCTATCCCAGGCCCTCACTGGGGTTGCTGAGGCCACTGTCCAAATAAACTGTCTGCATCTAGCCCCTTCTCTTTGAAACTGTTTTAGGGAAAAGCTAAGTAAGACCAGAACATAAGTGTTACAGATTTGGATTCCAACTGCAGAGACATGAAGGCTGAGCCACTGGGCTAGGGGAAGTGTCAGAGGGAGAAGAGAGAGGGCAGAAGACAAGGGCTTCGCACAGACTCTTGGGAGAGGGAGGAGTCCTCTGGTCCAGACAATGCCTCTTCCAGGACAGGACGTCAGGGCCCTTGAGTGCCAGACGGATTAGTGCGGCTTCTCTGCCTTGGAGACTTTAGGGACAGCCCATGCTGAGAGCTGCTTCTGAAGATTCAAATTTGATCCAAATTACTGATCTGGAAAACAGGACCTGGTCCCTAACCTGTCCCCTACTGTTTCTTAAACAAACACAAAGCACAGTTCTGCCACCTGAGGCTGTTCACTGCTGTTAATGGCAGGAGGTAAAAACCAAAGTAGGAATCCAGAGATCCAGGAAGTCCTGGAATCCCCGGTGCCATTTCCACTGGGCCCACGCCTGCTGTCCTACCGCACTGACCTTCACTTCTCCAGGCGTCTCTGTCCAGCGGTGGTAGAAGGAAACCCCAGCAGGGTAAGAAGAAACCAGGAAGGAGGAGGGAGAGAGGCAAGAACCAGGGGCTCATCGATGTCTGCTCACGGGAGAGGCTGAGGGTGAGGAGGGCAGGGAAAGACACTGACTTTGCACTTCCTCCTCCGGCGCCTCCGCGTGTGGAGGGCGCAGGATCCCACGGAGCGCACAGGGAGGACCAGAGGGAGCTCCAGGAGCCGGATGCACCAGGGAGTGGTGACACGGTAACCAAAGAGGTAGCAGAGATTTTCCAGATGAGAGGGACTTGTGGAGTGTGCTAGAGGACGCAGCGGAGAGGAGAGGGGGGGACACGCTGGAGACACAGAACCCCTGTGAGGAGTCCGTGGAGTCCCCAGCAGAAGAGACCTATCTCATCCTTTATCTGCACCACCCACACACACCACCTCACAGGGTGTCTGGCAGATACGGTGGTTCGCAAATACTGTTTGCAAATGAAAATAGCAGAAAAGAGGGGGAGGGGAGGAGTGGAGAATCTGAGATACAAAAGAAGAGAAATGGAAGAGCTGCTGAATAGCCTCAACTTTTGCAGTAGAGTAGGAAAAAACTGTCATCTCCTCAAAATGTAGCAGATGGGAGAAATGCCGGAGGGCTCAGTGGCCGTGGGGAGGGTGTGGACACACCTCCTGAACCATACGCTAAGCAGAGCTTCCCAGCTGGGGGAAGGGGGTGGGGGACAGGAGACACCAGCCCCAGAGACAGACGGCCCGATCACCCCCACAGTCTCAAACAGCCCCACTGCAGCTCTCAGGCGCAGCGCAGCAAAGCAAGGCCCCCAGTCAACACAAGAGGAATCTGTGTCCCGCCACCCTAGGGCACAGCCCCTGATAGCGGCTGGGCAGGGGCTTCTGCTGGGTGCGGCTGTACACAGAGACCCCAAATATTCACATCCCCATACCTGTTTCTATCTGCTCATTTGTGACCACCTAATGTGCCCTTTAGCAGGGAGCATGCTGATTCCTCTAACAGTGCACACACATTCATTATTTCAGAGTTCTTTATATGAAAAAATCCAATGAGAAATCCATTAGAAGAAAGTTCAATATTACTTTTGTCAGTGAAAGAAAAGGAAGAACTATTTGAGGACTTACATATAATTTCAACTGTTACAAATTTCTAAACAGTTACAAAAAAAATGGTTTTAAAAGTTTTAGCACCTACTTACGTGAGCCAAGTTTCCAGTAAATCAATGGTGCCTATCAGGAATTTGAACAAATGATACACTTACATCTGAGGCACAAATTACCTGGCAGCTATTTTTTAAGCATCAAAAAATACATATATTAAGAAAGTTAATGCTCAAGAAAGCCAGCTCAGTTTTCTTACTTCAAGTATGTCGTGGGTTTCTAGAACTCTTTTATCTTTCTGAAAGTTTTTGTGTATTTTAATAATTTTTGCCAACCTTAAGTAATGTAAGAAAATGTAATAAACATTTTCACCAAGGCCCCTCCACCTTGCTCCAGTGCACCATTCAGATATTATGATCTATGTTCACAGTGACATGGAAAAGAATCAAGGAAGGAAACACGGTGCAAAGGAATCAGAAGGAAATGAACGCAAGATGATGCAGAGGTCGAGGGCCTGGCCAGACTGGAATAGAGCCCCAGGTAGGAGCCACCTGATGGGCCCAGAAGAGGCTGCAGGGATGGGGCCCCTGAGGCGCATGCACCAGCCAGGCCAGGTGGGGAGGGAGAAATGGAGGCCTATGACCCTGCCTGGGAGCCTGGATGGTGAGGTCTCATCCAGGTAAACAGCAGGGACAACTGAATTGTCCCATCTCCTTTCCCCCTGGGGGACATTCCTGCCAGGCTTTTTCAGAGTCTCCCTCCCCAAGACATTATCATGCATCTCCCAGATATAAAGTTTCCATTTTAGAAGCTCTCCCTCTCATCCTGGATTTCAATCTCCTGAAATGTCACTGTATTCTCTGTTCCAACTGCAACCATAATGTGTACACGTCAGCCTTGTAAATCATCCACCCACAGATGCCACATCTAAACCTGGAAATGACAGAGTGGGAGACGGTACCAGGCAATGGGAAAGAGACTCAGGCTCTGTCTTCTTTGAGCCACTGTCCAGCTGGGGGGCCTCTGGCTGCCCATATTTTTTGTCTGGCCTCAGATTCTTCACTTGTAAAATGAGAGGGTTTTACTCAATGATATTTAAGGCCTCTTCTAGCCAGGACATTTTTCATTTCTGAGATAACCAATATCTAAAATATTTAATTTAAATGCTGCTTAACATTACTGGATCAAAACCACTAGAATACTATCTTCCTAAGGACAGGAATTATACCTATATTTTTCATGAGTATATCCCTGGTGCTGAGAGCAGGTACCCTGGCATGTAGTGGGGGCTAAATTAATATTAGATGGATGGACTAATAGACTAACGGATGGATGGATGGATGGATGGATGGATGGATGGATGGATGGATGGATGGAAGGATGGGTGGACTGATAGACAAATTGATGGACAGATGGTTAGATGGATAGATAGATGGAAAAATGGATTCATGGATGGATGGATGGGTGGACAAATGGATGGGTGGTAGATGTATGGATAAATGGAAGGATGGGTGGACTGATAGACAAATTGATGGACAGATGGTAGATGGATAGATAGATGGAAAAATGGATTCATGGATGGATGGATGGGTGGACAAATGGATGGGTGAGTGAACAGACAGATATATGGATGATGGAGGGATGGATGAGTGGTTGGATAGATAGCCTTCTAGGAACAAGCTGAAATCAAAGGCTCTATTAAAGACATTGTATATGTCACTAATTTGAAAACAAAATTCAGCACATTGTAAGGATTTAGCCCACCATGGGCCAAAGTAATTTCATAGAGGCACATTTAATATCAAAACTAAATTGCGGAAAATGCACTGGGTATGAAGAATTATGGACACATACCCATCAGAAGTCTCCAACAATGGTGCCGGAGAGGCTGTTGATTGTCACTTGACCAATTTTAGAAGACTTCTAGAAAGGGGGAAGATTGAAAACCCTATTTGGAGGATAAAACTCAGTGTTGAGTGGTGGGAAAAAGTATACTGTTAACATTGAAGAAGCCATCAGAGGTGGAGTTGAGCAGGTAAGTCTAGGCCATGTGGAAGAGGCAACCAGGAGAACCAATCATTCAAGTTCAAAAGTCCAGTTGTTTGAATTTGATCAGTGCCCCAACATTCCAGCCTTAGCTCTTCTCATGGACTCTCCTCTGAGCCCTGATAACAATGGTAATGTTCAGAACGTCAAAGGAAACCTCAGAGGCCACCACCTCACTGCAACCTCCCCAGAGGAAAGGCCTGCCTCCCCTAAAGTCAGCACAGCAGGCTCTGTTATAAGTTAGTTCATGCCTAGCTCCCTGATCACTTTCTGTGCTCATCTCAGCCCTCTGCTTAAAGATCCAATTCCCATCCTTCTCCCTGACTTTGCCTCGATATCACCTTCTTGGTAAGAACTGCCTTGACCCTCCTTCTTAAAAGTCCAGCTCCCTAGCTAAGCACCTATAGCACAGTGGTTACAGAGCCGGCCACATACACCAAGGTCGGCGGGTTCGAACCCAGCCTGGGCCAGCCTAACAACAATGACAATTGCAACCAAAAAGTAGCCGAGCATTGTGGCAGGTGCCTGTACTCCCAGCTACTTTGGAGGCTGAGGCAAGAGAATCACTTAAGCCTAAGAGTTTGAGGTTGCTGTGAGCTGTGACGACACAGCACTCTCCCCGGGTGACATAGGAGACTCTATCTCAAAAAAAAAAAAGTCCAGCTCCCTTCTCTACCCTACCCTACCCTGGCATTTCCTATCCCTCCTCCCTTTTATTATCTGTTATTATACTGATTACCACCCAGGGTCCTTTTTGTCTTTTCCTTTGTGTTTATTTGCTGTCCATCCCCTCTGTCTAAAACAGAAGCCCATAAGGGAGCTTTGGTCGGCCTTGGTGTACCTGCCTACAACGGCCCCTGAAACCAAAGGGGCCCTCAGGAAACATCTGTGAAATTCCATCATCCATGCAAAGCAACTTCCATCCACCTTCGATCTAAGCTAATGTATTACGCATCTCCAGGAGGCTTGTCCACAGCACAGTTGACTCACCGGCCCAGCTGGTGGTAGAGGCTCTGGGGCCTGGGCTCAAGGTAGGAAATACAGAGATAAAGAATCTGACCCCATCCTGGAGGAACAGGATGCCACCCAGGGCAGGATGACGCAAACCAAAGGAGAGCAGCGTGGCGGGCAGGCACCACTCCAGGCAGCATGCAGTATTGTGAGATCACACCTTCCCGCACCATCTCACATATTCAGGGCATCACAGGCTACTTTCAAAGTCTTCAGCCTTGACAGCCACATGCACTATACAGCAGCCTCTTCTGGAAGGCCCAGAGTGCAGGCATGTGATGACTCAGAGTTTTTTCCAGCCTCCGAGAAACAGCCCGATGTTACTGCCACCTCCGTCACAGACCTGGATCAGCCCATCTGAAGCAGCAGGTCACACACCACCCATCAGCAAAAAACTAGACCCTTGTGCCCCCTGCCCAGCACCCTCAGAGCCAATTGAGCCCAAGCCTGTCAGTGGCTGCAACCAAGACCAGAGCCCAAGACTGGCAGTGGCTGCAACCCTGTGCTGTGTGACAGAGCAGACCCAATTGAGTGAGAAAAGGGCCATTCACGAAGATGCCTCTTTGAAACCTGCGTTCTCTCTCTGCAACCAAAAAATAGCCGGGCGTTGTGGCAGGTGCCTGTAGTCCCAGCTAGTTGGGAGGCTGAGGCAAGAGAATCGCTTAAGCCCAAGAGTTTGAGGTTGCTGTGAGCTGTGACGCCACTGCACTCTACTAAGGATGGCACAGCGAGACTCTGTCTTAAAAAAAAGAGAGAGAAAGTCCTCCCCCTGAAGACGCAGTACACAGCTAACATGAACGCAGTCCACTGAGGCCTCTTACCAGGTCTAAGGTGCGTTTCACTCCATGTAGTACCACGTTAATTATTTAGTGGCATGGAAACGCCAGTGGCCTGTGGGGGCTGAGGCCACCGAGCACAGCAGAGAAGGCCTCCTCTGAACTCCTCCTCAAAGCTAAGGACAGTACCAGCACCTTGCCTGGGCAGCCAAGGAGGACTGTCCTCTCTGCTCAAAGTCAGGGCTCGTTTGGTTTCCCCGCCATATGGACAAGGCAGGGAGCTCTTCTCCCTCCTTCATTCAGGAGGGTGAGAGGCTCAAGAGCCGGGCTGGACTCTGCTCCTTCTGATACTGCCACTAATGGATTGCTTGCAGGGGGACTAGGGGAGAACAAAGGCAGGGCCAGTCACAAGCTGGTGCTCAGTGCCCCAGGGGGTCCAGCATGCCCTCTGGCCACCAGGCAGCAGGTTCAGGCAATGGGACCATCTCCCACTGCAGGGCCAGGGAGTTTAGATGGAGCCCAGGTGCTTAGCGTTTATAAACCAATAGGGAGAACATGTTTCACACGCATGAATATCCGGCCAGCTGAGGAGCCATACACGACACAGAAGAGGTGGATCAAAAGGTATGTCCTAAGGGACCAGGACACGAGGGGCAGCATGCCCAGGCAGTCAGGGAAAGGCTTCCTGGGGCAAATGGAGATGAGGTCAGGCTTGCTGGGCAATCAGGACTTTGCAAGACATTCCTGAAGGTCCACGGAGAGGTGTGCCTAGAAATGCGTTGGGATCACTGCTCCCATGCTGGTCGGCTAATACCCTGGCCCCAGGCTTCCTCCCACCTAGCCAAGAAACACATAATACCCAGAAGCTCAGATTATTATTTTTTTAATATAGTGTCACTTTTGTCACCCAAGCTAGAGTGCAGTGTCATCATCATAGTTCACAGCGACCTTGAACTCCTGAGCTCAAGTGGTCTTCCTGCTTCAGCTTCCCAAGTAGCTGGGACTATAGGTATGTGCCCACACGCCCAGCTGATTTTGCTATTTTTTTGAGTCTCTCTCTTGCTCAGGCTGGTCTTGAACTCCTGGCCTTAAGTGATCTTCCACCTCAGCCTCCCAAAGTGTTAGGATTACAGGCCACCATGCCCAGCCAGCCCACATCTGTGATGGCTGTGAACTGGCCTGTCTCTCAGAAAGCAGATGGTGTCCAGAGAGAGCGACGACTTCTGTTTCTTGAGAAGGATGAGCGAGAGGCAACCACGGGAGCACTCTGGAGAAAATGGGCCTGGTCATAAGTCCGAGCTGGCAGTGGCCACATGAGATCAGCCCTGGTGAGGACATCTCCCACAGTGCCAGGTCGTACCTGTTTCCAAGTGCCCGCCCCTTCCTGCATAGGAGGTTCTATCATGGGACACCATGAACATGGGACCTTCAGGATCCCATGCACTAAAAAAATCTGTAAAGATGGTTAAGATTTAGCATGACTGAATGCCTAAATGCTCCGTTTTATATGTCTATAAAAGTGATATCATCAAAGCAGAGCCTTGGGACGATTAATCTGCCTACAGTCTTCAAGGACTCTAGGCAAGGCTGTTTGTCCAGGCCCAGAGGTGCGGCCAGAAGGCCTAAGTCAGGTCAGCTATGGCTTTGGCAGGAGGGGAAGAAGGCTGCAGAAGCAGTGAGCTGCAACTGGGGGGAAAGGAGCAGGGAAGACAGAAGATGCTGGGTTTTATTTTGAATAAGCTGAGTTAGAAGTAGAGGTTAGCTTGGAACATGGACATAAAGGCAGGGCCAGCATGCTTACCTTAGCTTGCGAGTAGGGCTCACACTTTGTTCACTGCGAGAGCCTGGACTTTCAAGGACAGAGATAACCTCAATAGAAAATCCAAATGCGATTAAAAGAGGTCTTTGGAGCTGCCTGCCCCATGAAGACCGAGAAGAGAAGGGACCCATGGGAGATTTGTCAGTGGAGTAGCAGGAGAACTACGAATTGGTTTTTGCTGCCAGCTGTAACCACCGTGAGCTCCCCAGGATGGGCAGAGCCAGCTGCAAATGGGTCTCCCCAACTCTGTGGCAGCAGCCAGCCCGCAGATAGACGTGGTTTAACTCCTCTCTCTGTCTTTCTCATGCCCCTAGGCCTCTGTGACTAGGCCAGGTTGGCAAGGGGCCGGGAAGATTCACCAGGGATTCAAATCTTTCCTTGTTGTACCTCTGAGTCAGATCTTGAGGTTCATCCAGGTTTGTGGAGACCCAGAGGCCAGAAAGGCTGTGACTATTATGACCCTTCTAGAAAACTATCTTTCTGTGCATTCTGAGCCCAAGCTTAGGAGCTGTCTAATGTGTTGATTGAGATAGGACGCATGGGCAATCTCATGAGGAATTCTCCAGAAGCCTCTGAGTTGCCCTCTCCACCCACAAAACCCCAAGTAGATGGCTCCATCAGCAAGGTAACCCCTGAAGTCACAGACCATTTATAAAGGAGCTTTGGCGCTCACTAATACGGCTTTAGTGCTACAGCAAAGAGCAGCAGAAACCTCAGGGAAAATTCAGAGAGAGATTAGATGGGGAGGCTGTCTTCTTATCTCTGGGTGATTTGAGATGCTGGCTGCTACCAGAGGGCTGGCTTCTGGGAGACTTTAGCTCCTGGGACTTCAGAGTCTGGACCCTGGCCAAGGGCACCCTGGGAAATTCCCTGAAGGAGGCGCTGTGGAGTGACTGTGGCAGAGGAGGGCTGCCCTCCCCGCCCGAAGCCTCTGCTCCCACCCAGCCTCACGACCCATCCCAATCACAACCAGTCACAGCCCTTCCCCTCGTAGAAGTGGTTCAGACCACACAAAATGGAAACATTGCTCAGAAGTTGCCTGGGCCTCCCCATTATCCTGCCCCTAAGTGGGCAGCAGGGACCTCAGTGCCTGGGGAGGAGTCACTGGTCCTGGCACTTGGCATGACCCCTCAGGGCATGATGGCCCACTGGGAGCAGAAACTGTGAGGGACATTTCCCAGGTTAGCTGTTGGGCCCCGCACATACCAATCTTGTTTAATAAGTAAGGAAATGAATTCTCAGGGAGATTCAAGCTCATAAGGACCAAGTCCATGTTCTACCCCAAATCTATGTGACCTTTGTAGAAAGAGCCCAGGAACAGAGGAGGTGGGGCACCTGACTTTGGGACCCCAAGGGTTAATACTGTCCCAAAACCATGGTAGAGGATACAAAATTCTGCCCACTCAAGGACAGTTCTTGGCAGTAAAGTCCAAAGTAGGGTCAACGACAGTCAGCTTCCTGTACCATAGCCCTGACATACCCGGGAAGGAAGGGGATCTGTAATCCATTTGTACTTTCCAGAATCTTCCCTGACCCAAGATAGACTTTATGCCATCTGCTTCTCTCTCCAGGATCGTGGATTTGACATAGGAAGAAATTATGTGGGTAGCAACTCAAAGTTACCACTCATACCGCTTGCTCCCACGACCTGGTCACTGCCACCTCCAGCTCTGTCTCCTGTCCCTACACCCCTGAGCTCTTCTTTGGTGGCCTTAGACCTACCCCCAGATCCTTTGATAACTCAACCACAAAGATTCATGCCATAAGACCCAAACCCATCTCCAGGGCCTTCTCAAGAGAACTATATCACCTTGCGCAGCTGAGGTCCTGGGCACCTGTGCCCACCTGCCCTCTGCCCATGGCCAGGCTTGCCCACCGAGGCTGAGGCACCAAGGATGCAGGAGGAAGCAAGGAAGAATTTCTCTCAGCAGAATCTGCTCTCTCAGGGAGGCGGGGGCTCTCGATGGCTGTGATGCCTCAGCAACTTTTATAAATAATTATCTCAATGGCATGCCTCTCCCCGAGAGTTGTCGGGATCAAAAGAACAGCTTTACTCAGGGGGAAAAAACAAGGGACAAAAATTGTCAGGATAAATACAGCCCGTCGGACAGCGTGGCTCTGCTGAGCTGGAGATTTTTGGATTTGGTTTTGTTTTGTTTTTTCTTTTCTCTTTGTTCAGATGCTTAGAGGAACTTCTATGGACACAAATGTCTCCTCTGCGCAGGAGAAGGGAGGGGAGGGGTAGCTGGCTTCCTCCTGAAGAGTGCCCATGTGGCCACCAAGGTGGACACTAGGCTGGAGCTGTCAGAGAGGAAATAGACATTCCCACTGGTACCAGCCCTACACGCCCAAGGACTATTCCAGTATCTGACCACTGCTCTAATCATGTCAGGTGGGCAGACTCAGGGCCACTGCCGCCCTCACACCGCATGACAGTCTGAATGGCAGTCATACCCCAGTGTCGGGGCATCATCCCAGGGAGAGCATCTGGACATGTCAGGGGCCCTGTCGCCAGAAGCAGACTAGGATTGCATTTAACTCTGGCTGTCTATGTTCTGACCAGGAGGGCCTTCCTCTGAGAACAGGAACAGCTCCAGAAGGAAATTCTCCTCCCTCAGGATGGGAGGGAAATGAGTCAAGCCCCTGCCTCTGAGTGGCACACGTCTGTCAGGGATGGCAGTATTCAACAATAATGTTCTCCATGAAGTTACCAATACATAGACGGCTATTAATAAAGCAATGCATATTCATTGAGCACGTGCTATATGCAAAGTACTCTCAATGTGATATGAAAAACCATAACACAGCCAACCTATACATGAAACACGCCTGATCAGTCCTCACAAAGCTCCCCACTCATTTCTGTTCATTCACGCGTTGACTCCACATTTAATTGCATCGGCCAGTTAGACCCCAGCACTCAGAAGGCACCCAAGAGACGCTGGGACAGGTCAGATGCGGTATCTAGCCTTACAGGGAATGCACTCGAGAGGGGAAATAGGAGCATTGAAGCCTAGAAAGCCACTGTGGATGCCCAGGGCAGGGCCTGACTTCCAAGCGGGGCCTGGGAGTCTTCAGCAGGAGTTTAACAGGTGGAAGAGGGAAAAGATAGCCTTCTACGTAAGGATAATAATATTATAATTGCATTTGGGAGGAGAGTTGCAAGCCCAGTAACAAATAACTGGCCATAAAGGGCAATATGTGATAAATGTCAGGCAAGTTAGAGAAAAAAGGCTTGTTTGGATCTGGGTGATCAGGAAGCGTACAGGGAGAAGGGAGGTCATTAACAGAATCTTACTTTTGCAAGGCTTTCCTGGGGCCGATGCAGAAAGGGGACTGTGTTCCAGATATAGGACAAGGTCAAAGGGCCCACTGCTAGACCACACAGAACTCGTGACCAGACTTAGGAGTTTAATCTTGGAAATGGGTTGCCTTGAAACGTTAGGTGGGAGGGAGAGGCTGAAAGAAAGGAGCATTTGCCCTACTAGAAAGAGGTCAGAGGGTCCATTTCTGGGCCATTGGGGTGGGTGGTGCGGGGAAGGCAATCCAGGGCGTCCAGGCTGGGGAGGGAGCATTCCTCTCCCTGCAGCTCTGTAGAACGCCCCCTTCTTCCCACAGTCCGCTGATGACACTTACTGATGACGTTTGCAGCTCTTTACTCAGACCCAGTTTCTCTATCAAAACCAAAATGGAAACATCAAGTCTCCAAAACACAGCTTATCTCAAAAATACCATTTTCCACTTTCTCTCTGCGGGGGGCAAGGGTTCCCGTCTTCTTCCCTCATCTCTCGGATACTGAAGGTTTTGGAGCTTAGATGACCACCCCTCGTGCTTTGTGTGACCACAGCCCACAGCCAGGAGGCCGAGCCCAGCGGTTGCTGAGGGAGGTCAGGGAGGAGACAGCAGCAGCATCAAAAAACCTGTGGCTGGACTTAGCAGAAAGGAATAAAGTAGGAAATGAAGATCACATATCCCAGCAGCCGCTGTTGGTAGGTTCATGCATTTCCTTCTGGTTTGGTTAGTGTCTATAGCACTAATATCACAGTATACACGCTTGTGTATTCTGACTTTCCGCAAACGTTGTACCATAGGTACAAAGGCACAGAGCCTTTCCACCACTTCACCTGCTGACTCAGCTGAGATGGCATTTCTTCCAGGCAGACTTCCCTGACCTCCACATCACACACTCCTTCCTGTCCTAGGGGCTGCCTTAATCCAGCACAGTCCTTACTGACAGCTAATTTCCCAGTTCTGTGAGTACCAGGGGGGCAGAAATTGTCTGTTTTGACAATTGCATGTATCCTCTATGCCTCCCCTAGTTTTGGTGCATATTAGGTATTCAACAAATATTTGTGAGATAAATGGATGTCATTTTTTATAGACATTATTTTTTAATTAAATCATGGTTGTATACATAAATGCAATCATGGGGTACAATGTGCTGGTTTTATATACAGTTTGAAATATTTTCATCGAACTGGTTGACATAGCTTTCATGGCATTCTCTTAGTTATTGTGTACAGACATTTATATTCTACATTTAGTAAGTTTCACCTGTACCCTTCTAAGATGCACCGTAAGTGTGGACCCACCAATTACTCTCCCTCCGAGCATCCTCCCTCTCCCCTCCCCTCCCTTGCCCCCGTCCCCAAATTCTTATGCTGTAATTGGGTTATAGTTTTCATATGAAAGCTATAGATTAGTTTCATAGTAGTAGAGTACATTGGATACTTTTTTTTTTCCATCCCTGGGATACTTTGCTAAGAAGAATATTTTCCAGCTCCATCCAATTCTTAATGGACACCTAATATTTTATTGCAAGGATTATACTGTAATTAAACGTTTTGAATAACAATACAATGCCATGGTTCAACCATCACTGTTGGACAATGCTTCACTGTTAACTCATTAATTGCTTGTCTTCCCCGTTAAACTGTAAATGCCACCAAAAGCAGAAGCCACTTCCTTTCCATTCACCACCGTGTCCCTAACATCTAATACAGTATTTAGAGTGCAATAGATCTAGATATTTACTAAATAAATGATTTAAAGAATGAATGAACGTTGGGATTGTTTCCCATGTATCAACATTATAAACAATACCGATAAACATTCATGTGCATGCATCTCAAACAAACACAATTATTTAGTCAAAAGATGTAAACATAAGGCTTCTAATACATGTGTCCACATTGTTTCATCAACAGCACCTCAGACGTAGCCTTCTATCAGCAGTCACCATGTGGGAGGCTATTAATAGTCCTCGACGTGATGAAGCACATTAAAAGGACATCTTTTAGATATTTTCTAATTTGGTAGGTGAAAATACTATCTCATTTTTGTTAATTTACATTAATCTTATTTAATATTTTTTTTTTTTTTTTGTAGAGACGGTCTCACTTTATCGCCCTGGGTAGAGTGCCGTGGCGTCACACTGCTCACAGCAACCTCCAGCTCTTGGGCTTAAGCGATTCTCTTGCCTCAGCCTCCCTAGTAGCTGGGACTACTGTTCCTTAGTCATTTATATTTCTTTTTTTTTTTTTTTGCCAGGGCTAGGTTTGATTAATCTTATTTGATATTTTTAATGAGTTCCTTAGTCATTGATATTTCTTTTTATTTATTTATTTATTTATTTATTTTTGGCTGGGGCTGGGTTTGAACCCGACACCTCCGGTATATGGGGCCAGCGCCCCACTCCTTTGAGCTACAGGCGCTGCCCAGTCATTGATCTTTCAAACAGCCTATTTGCAATCTTTGTCCATTTTCCTATTGGGCTCTTAATATTTTCGTTATGTAGATACAAGCTCTTCAGATCCTTTATTCTTAGTCTTTGATAGTTGTAACATTTGCTGTTTCATTGTAGAATCCTTTTGATGTGCTGAAGTTTTTAAAAATATACATAGCATATCTGTTGCTACTAATTTGGTCACTTTTATGCCTAGAATGCCCTTTATCATTTAGGGACAAGCACTGATGGAGTTCAGTTTTCTTCTAATTTTAATATGGCTTGATTTTTCTCCCATTAACATGTTGGCTGGTATAAAGCAAGGTTCTAAACTGCTTTTATTTTTCTGAAAGAACAAGCCATTTTTGCCAGCCGTATTTATTCAGAAACCCACACGCACACACACTCCCACCTGCGCGAGGATCCCTATTCGGCTGTTCTGCCACAGTAGATCTCTCGCCATCAGCCGCTGTACCGTCTCGTAGTAACAATCTATGAACATGTTCTAACATGGCCTAAAGCCCCCTCATTCACTCCTCTGTTATGTTCTTAGATACTTTCACCTATGTTTTTTTCTAATTCAGACAAGTTTAAAAATTATTTTGCCTTTTCCTCCCTCTGAAAAAGTCAGAGTTTGGGGAAAAGTTAAACGGTTCACGTCCGAAGAGTTCCCAAGTTCATGAACTCCAGTTTTCTCCTTGTCCTCTTTTATTAAGCCTCTTCCGGCTTTGTCCGGAGGGGGCAGGAGGGCAGGGGAAGGGAAGGCACCGCGGCTCTAGCTGGCACTGGGCCTGTCCTTTCCACCAGGATTTTCTCTGCTGGAGGCAGAAGTGTGCCCACAGTGTCTTTGAGGACTCTGAGGCTGCAGGGCTCGCTGACACAGCTTCCTCTATGAGACCCATACAGCAATTATTCAGCCAATTTACAGCCCGAATGAACATTTTCATCTGAATTAATTTGGCAAATTGGGCCAAAATGAAGATGAGAAATAGGATGTAGAAAGTAGCAACATCATGGCATATTACAAAAAAAAGAAGGAAGGGAAGGGAAGGGAAAGGGGGGGAAAGCACCTATAAGCATGAATCTAATCTCAGCCCTACCACTTCCCAGCTATATGTAGATAAACAGAAACATCATTTCCCCTCTCTGGGCCTCAGTTTTTGCATTTATGAATAGGTTGTACCAGATAGTCCTGAAACTTCTCTGAGGTCCTACCAGCCAATCTGCAGACTATCATGCCTACATCTGCTTCCTGATTAGCAAATTTTGGCAGACCTCACTCACTGGCCCCAATTCCAATTATATAGAATACAATTTAATTTCTGCGTTACTATCTGTGACTTTAAAGTCGAACCTAACGTCCCAGACTCTCAGGAGATGAGACACCTGTCAGACCTGAGTCAGATTCCTGGGGCTTTTCTCCCAGTTGTAAAGGTAACGTGAAGACAGAATCTGAGGACCCTCCAGTTGGCTACTGATCTTTGGGATCAAGGCTGGATGACAATGGCCCTGGCCGTGGATCCTGCAAGGATGCTGGTGGCCTCTGAGAGTCAGCCTCCATGCCCCTACAAAGCCTACAGTCAGATCTGCGGATAGTTCCAGGAGAAAGACTTATTCCCCAGGTGCCTGCTGATGCAGGGGTGAGTTCTCATTCTCAGACACCTACCCAAGGAGACAAGGCTTTGCAGGGGGCCCACCAAATGTGGCGCTGGCTAAAATAAATAAAGTCACTAACTCCCCTACAAGGCTCAGCTGTACAGAACTAAGTGAGCTAGATAGGAGCTGTATCTAGAGAGGTGGGACTGATAAGAAGCCCTGCCCAGTCCCAAGGCCAGAAGCATCTAGAAAGGCATAGTCAGATTGCTCTGAAGATAGATCTCAGCTCACCACTCACCAGCTGTGCAATATTGGGCACATTATTTAACCTCTCTGAGCCTCTATTGCTTCACCTGTAAAACAGGTATAACTAATCAAATGAGCTCCCACAAGTAAAGTGCCACATACGTGGAAATTAATCAGTATTATTTTCTTCCTTTTCCCCCAACCCCGAAACTAGATAGAGATACAATCAAAAAATAATTTCAAATCCCAGCTCCCCCATCTGTTAATGACATAAATGTAATCGTCTCTTAAATCTTTTTCTTTTTAACTAGTGAACAGAAACGATAGTCACAACAAATGGATCGGTGGACATGGCATCCTTTATCAACTGAAAAGTGTTGTAAAAAGGTGAGGTCCAACTGCCATTTTTACAAACTGGAGACGAGAACCTGTCTAATGATCCCCCCGGAGCCTGCAGTTGCTGTGTGGCGGTGTAAGGGGTCATTTCATGGTAATTAGCGCCCAATTCCCATCATTACTACAGATCCGGCAGGCTGCTGGGTCTGGAGAGCGGCCACTCTGCTGATGCTAAGAACCATGCTCCCGCTAACCTCCCCCTGGGTGCTCCCCATCACCGGGCACCAGCAGATGAGCTATTTTCTCGCCTGGCTTTTCCTCTCACAGCTGGGCAGCTGCCTTGGGGCTGGAACAGGGGACTCTCCTGCCCTGGTGTTCTTTCACTGCAATGTTATTTTCCAGGAAAACAGGATCAGGGGTTGAAGATGCACTGCCTGATTCTCTGAGAAAAATTAACTGTAGACACTGCGCCCTTTGGGTTCCCGCATCTCAGCACCTGCCATTCCCAGGGGGGAGGGTGCCTTCTCCTAGACCCTCCAGGAAGGCTCCTCATCCTCCCTGAGACTCAGTTCCATGCTTAGACGTCTCTCCTTCCAAATTCACCATGCCCTCTTCCTTGCGTGACTCTGAGGTCAGGGACTGCACCCTGCCTGTGTTTGTACCTCCAGGGGCAGGCTCACATTAGGTGCTCAGTTCAAAATGAGTTCAGTAGATCTGAACTCCATCAAATGACCACGTGCCAAGGACCTGGAGCCACCTGAGGACTAACTTTGGGGGTGAGGGGGACAGTGGCAGGGTGTGAAGCTTAGGGGCACCCAACTCACCCTGGATGCCACCCCAAGGGTGGACAAAGGCCCTACTGGGCCCAGGAACATCCTGAATTTTGATTTCTTCTACTTATAGTGGCCATATTTTTCTAAAGTAAAATTAGGAAAATGGTATCCTATTCAAGGGATTCACTTTACCTAAATGAATACTATCACAAGAAATCAACAGAGCCTTATCAAATCCAGCACCTGTACCACACTGCCAGGAAAAGCTTCTACATGGAACTGGAGGAGATGGGTGCTTGCTTCAGTGGGCCGTGCAGGGAGTGCTCCCCTGGTTAATGTACTGTGTAGTGGCCACAGGGCTGCCAGCTGGGAGGGGTCCCAGCAACCCTGAAGCCCAGGCCTGGACAGTGGGGCCTGAAGAGTTAAAGGCTCCTGAGGACCCCCCTCCCAGTGGGCCCCGCTCAGTTGGCTGGACATCAGTTTGTGCAGTGAAGGACATCCCCAGGAGATTGGACTGAGCACACAACATAACTAATCAAATGAGCTCCCACAAGTAAAGTGCCGCATACGTGGAAATTAATCAGTATTATTTTCTTCCTGACCAAGACCCAGGGAAGTCAGGGACCACACAGGACCCCTGTCCTGGACGTGGACTTCCGTCCTTCCCTCCCTGGAGAAGAGAACACTGGCTTCCTGCTTCTAAGAAATAACATCCCTTTGTGCAGAATTCTGTTTGGGGGTTAATTAGAAAAAGAGCACATATCATCTTCTTGCCTCAGCCAATCCTGCTGTGAGGAGCTGCAATTGACTTGGGAGGGGCTCTGGAGGAGTGAGCGGTGCCTCTGGTTCCAGGCTCCTAGCAGACACTTCACTGTTCCTCAGATATGCGGGGCACCAGGGAGCCCGGGGGGGATAACGCCCACAGCCCCTGCAGCCCCCAGCCAGCCTCCTGGCTGATTACCAGGCGACCTCGCCAGCAGAGCTCCCAGGCTGACAAACACCCAGGAGAGCACGGGGCCCCACAGCTAACGTGCTTAGGAGGGTAGGTGGCGGGCATGCGGGAGCTGCAGACCCCACACTTGTGCACCTGTACACCAGCGGCAGCTCTCATCTCCTCTTCACAAGTGAGTCCGGTCTCTGTTCCCCACTTGGCACTTTCTCTCCTTGAGGGGGGAATCCCTCTTCCCTCCCACCTCTCTGCATTTACTGAAACCCTTCCACAGAGGACGAAACTTCAGTCCGTACAACAGGTCCTGTTTTACAGCTGCCAGATCTTCCCGCATCAGCTGCCTGCCAGGCTGACCTTCTGGGACTCCCTGTACCAAGCTTTTAGCCTGCCCCAACTTTCCACAGCCTTTGTGATCTGTCTGACTGGCATCCCTTCTGTCTGGCTAAAGCCTCCCCTGACGGCAGCCCTGCAATTCCCAGCCCCTTGGACCCCCAGTGTTCCCAGGTGAGCTTGGTGCCAAGTAAGCCTCAGGCCTTACAGGCCTCCGCTCCAGAGTCCACCCAGTTCCCTTTGAATCTCACGCAGCCTGTCACCATGTCTCATCTACCTTAGGATCAAGGTTCTTATCACAGTGATGCTAAATTGGCAATTCACTGCTGAATTACTAAGAAGTAACTAAGTTTAGACACATGCCTGCAAATTACAGAGTTAGCAAGAACCTTACAACTAGCTTATCCACCCCAGCCACCTCATTTCAGACTTTAAAAGACTCCAGCTCAGAAAGGGCAAGTGATTGCCATTAGTCACACAGCAAGCCAATCACTTATGAAGGCAACATTGATTTCTCTGCACCCAACAGGCCTGAAAGGCAGGCATGAACACCAGTGCTCACGCAGGAACCATGCAGCCGATGGCAAGCTTCTCTGCCCCTCCAGGGTCAGCAGTGATGGAACTTGGGTACCAAGAGTTAAAGAAAGGTTCTGAGAGCATTTGGTTCACGGCACTGCTGCCCACCATCTCCACATCCTTGCCGTCTCTCTTGTAATCTTGTTTCTGTTCGCTTTCCTACATACTCAACCAATAAGGCCCAACAGAATGCTGCCAATGGCCCCACACACTAAGGCATCTGGGCTTTGAGTTCCTGAAGACCCACAGAATGTGGGCCTGAGAACAAGGGTGGGAATGTGCTCCTGTCAGCAACCCTGGCTTTCAGCCAGGTCCTCCGTTAAGAACTGGGCTCCCTGGCAGGCCAGAGGAGGAAGGGCAGCGGGCTGAGCCAGAGGAACACCTTAGGCTTCTGGCTTCTTCCCATGAGGGGAGCTCCGGGCACGAGTCCCTGATGGCTGGGCTGGTCTAATTGGACTGTAGAACAGGAGGAATCTGAAGCCCCGCGTGAAGAAGTCTCCCGCTCAATCTGCAGCTTGCACTGAGGAGCTAAATGACATGTAATTCAGTTAGAGAAGAAGGAAGCAAACCTCATCACAACAGTTGAAAACACAGAAACAACAAATAAACAGCTGCTTTGAGCTGGCAACAAGGAGGCCAATTTGATCTTTGCAGAAAGAAAAGCGCCATCCTGCATGTGTGAGTGTGTGTGTGTGAGTGTGTATGCGCGTGTGCGCGCTTGTCCCTGCGTATGTAGGGAGGGGCTGTGCTCTTCAAGGAACTGCAGCTGTGAGCAGCTCAGGAACAGCGGCAGGCAAGTTCCCGGAACAATTTGCGAGATTAGAAAGACATCACCCCCAGCACGAAGACGGGGCCCAGCTTTCAATGCCTATAGGCTGCACATGACCCCAGGCCCCCACCAACCCACACTCCACCTGTTGTAGCTGGGATGTGGGGGAAATACTTGGACTCTGAAAGCCAAAAACCCTGGGCTTAAAAATGCACCATCCTCCCCCCACCCCAAGCTCCCTAGCCATAGGTGAATGAGAGACAAATGTCACAGCTTTTCCCACCCAGTGTGCACTAAGCAACAACCTCTTGCAGAGTCACGAAGTACCAACTTAAAATTGGGATCCCTGGGCCCTCCCCAGATTTGGTAGGTTAGAATCTCCTAGGGTCCTATGAGTCTGTGTTTTAACAGGAACTGCAAGTGATTCTTTTGCACCCCAAATTTGAAATACTCAGTGGCATATTGTCTCTGAGAGCATCATTTAGCTCTTACTATAATAATTCCACAGAAAAAAAAAAACATAAACACAAAATTTCAGCAGCATGAAACAATAGCTCTCTCTTCTCCCAGATGAGCATAGCTCAAGTTCAAGCTATGGGCCTAAAAGTGCTGAGGGGTTTGGAGATGTGTTCCACAACCACTCATCCCCGGAGGCCCGGCTGAGGGCACGACAACTCTTCCCACTGATGTGGCAAAGATTGAAGGAGGCAACATGGAAACACACAGCCTCTTGAGGCCACATGTTAGACCAACTGGGCCTGCTGTCACTCCCACACTCACTGTCCAAAGAAGATGGCACAAACAGGCTCAGAGTCAAAGGAGGGTAAAGAATTGAAGTCAATTGTTCCTCCCAGTTTCTTATTTTCTTTCTTAAGAAAAGACCCTCGGTTCTCAATTATCCTATCTGTAAAATGGGTATGCAGTAATCTCCACCCGATGCAAGGACGTGACAAGGTAATGTATGTGATAGTGATTTCTAAAGACTATGGGATGATGTATTCATTAGCTGACCTGACCATTATTCTTAGAACATGAGCCCAGAAAGGTGGAGAGGGGGGCAGAGCCGACGACCTCTCCGAGTTCTCCAAATCTGTGTCACAAGGCCAGCTCGTGTACCAGTGCACAGCGCCATTCATCTACTCACCCCACCTCAGCACAGCAAAGAGCACAACAGGAGCCCACCCTTTTGAAGACTCAGGTCTTGCTAGTGGAGAGACTGCAGCGACATCTCTAAATGCCCCAACCACGTGATCCTTTCACTGCACATGTAACTCCAACATCCTGGGCACTTGCAGCTCATCTGTCCCCAGTTAACGTTACACCGCTGCTCCTGAATTCTTGTAACCATGTGGGGCTGCAGGAACAGACAGATCCCCACTGGTCGGTTACCGCTCTCGGGATGTCCAAAGCACATTTGATAGAGGCCTGTTCTGTTTGGTGAATTCGTTGTGGTCCCCATGAGTCTTGTGAAGAGCTCTGCCTGGGCCTTAGTATCCGGGAAGACGCAAGCTGATGCTGTGATGTCTTTGTCCCAATACATTAATCCTGAGAGGCCACTGATGCAGAATCACGGCTCAGCTGTTGACCATGCCTGGCCCACTGATCTGTTACTGGGCCACTCAAGGCTACTGGCACCCATGCACCTGAAAGCCTGTGCACCCATGCGCTCTGGCTAACGAGGACCCACGTGTCTGCATTATGCCCAGTTCACTCAGTCCCCTAAGCTTAGGCTTGAAGCCTCCCCACCCGTCTGCAATGTGCATCTGAGGTGTGGACGTCAAGCCAGCATCCAGCCACTCACAGCAGGGACATGTTCTGAAGCACCAAGTCTCTGCCATCATCCCCTCACCCTAATGATGAGACTCCCCCAAAGCTCCTCTCAGCGCAGGCATTCAAGGTACCAATGTGCTGGGACAAACATTCACATGTCTCTGGGATGGAGAGGGATGAGTTGAAGAAAAAGACATGCTTTTTGCATGTTTCCCAATATATTTCCCAGTGGGACATTTTTGTCAGTCTCACCTACAGCTCAATAAGCTTTTTCAATCTCCAAACTTAAGTATTTGGCAAACCTAAAAAAAAAAAAATAAAAATCTGTATTATTTCTTTATTTACTGCTGCCCCATCTGTCCACTCTTACCCTTCTGGAACTCCTACTATTTACATGTGAAGTCTCCAAAATCCGTCTCCTGACTATCTCATTTCTCCTCACAATTTCCAACTCTTCCTTTTTTGCTGCCTAGTTGAGATATTTCTTCCTCTTGATCTTCTATGTCACTGATTTATTTCTTGAGAGTTGCCATCTCCTTTAATTCAGCTACTAAATTGTTCAGCTTTCAAAACAAGACTTCTAGCTCCAGGAAATATTTGTTGTGCTGTGTTTTAACCTCCCTGGGTGTTCTAGTTTTATAGTTGCCATAGTCAGGATGTTTTCTCTGTGTCCGTGAGTAGTGTCCCCAACTCTGGTCTTCTGGGGGTTTTCCTTCATATTTGCCTGTGGGTCCTTGCAGGCTGCAGAGTTCCTGTGGGCAATGGCAACCCAGATAGCTGTGGGACCTGGTGGTCAGCCACCAGCCCCTCTCCTCTCCCCTCGGAAGCAGAGGCAGCAGCCTCTCAGCTGCAGAGGCAAGGAGGTATGAAGCCCAACCCCACAGCCTCCAGAAGTTTCTCTCGGTCCAGGTAGATTAATCATATCCACCTGTTACTTAGAATCTTCCCCCAAATATCTAATATTCATCCAAAAGAGATCTCAGGTTTTCATAAGAAATCTGAATCTCCTTCTCACGATTCTCCTCCTTTTCCAACGCCCAAACGTCCGGGTTATCCTTGAGTCCACAGCTTCTCTCACCAAACACATCCCAAACCCCAAAGTCTTCTTGATTATCCCAACTGCAAGTCCTACATTTTCCTATCAAGCTATTTGCTGGGTCCACAGTAACTAGATTGTCTTATTATTCGGTACAGTTGTGAATTTTGACTTCCTACTTCTAGTTGTTGAATCAGGAATTCAGGCATTCAACAAATATGTATTAAGCACCTACTGTATGCCAGGCTCTGGGTTAGGTCCTTGGGAAATAATGGTGAACAAATCATGCCCTCTGCCTTCGAGATGCTTATTGTATCCAGGCGGGAAAGCATACAAGTTAACTGCAAGGAAGGCCGCGGCAGTGCTGGGGGCAAGGGCTGAGGGCTACCGGGACACGAGAGACAGAAACACTCCCCAGACCCACGTCAAGAGGGCTGATTCCTCCCTTCCTCTCTCCACCATCGTTTAACTCTCCCCATTCAACGTAAGTGAGTTGCCGGGAGCCTTGCCTCTTCCCTGACTCACTCTCCTGGGTGTTTCCTCACCTCCCTTTCCTCTCCTCCATCTGTCTGGCTCCATCCCCCTTTCCCCAACAGCTGCTACAAAACCTTGCTCTTTGCAGCCCAGGGAGGATGACCGAGAGGCCCAGCCCTCTTTGTTCCCACCTCCCACTGCAGCTAAGGGACCACAGGTGAAGATCCTGAATTTTATCTATCTAAATCTCTTCCCCACTTGGCCAGGGTCATGACCTCAGGCATCTCTCTGGACCTTCTTGGGTCTCAGTTTCCTCTTCTGTAAAATGAGTAAAATTAGAGATGAGATCCCTTTTGGAGAAGAGGATCTCATCTAGACTTGACATTCTGTGAACTTATAAAACTGGCTTATTGTGAATTTAATGGATTACAGGACTTTTATCTTGGTGAAATCAAAAGATGGACATTATCACTGCCTTCAGACCGAGACCTGTCTCGTGCCCTAGAGCAGTGACTGCACATGAGCTTTGCAGGCCAGTGGCGTCAGCATCACCTTAACACTTTCTAGAAATGGGCTTGCTGAATCAGAATCCACACTTTAATCCTACTCTAGGCAAAATCAGAAGATTCCTTAGTTAGAGATTGAGAGGCACTGCCCACAGGGACATGGCCCAAAGAATCAAAGGGAGACAGGTTCCAGTTCTATAGAAAGAACTTTTTACTCTAGAACAAAGCTAGGATGAGATTTCCAGAAGGTGGTAGGGGCTCTGCCAGTGGCCTCAAACATAAAGAAAACAGACATTTCTCAGGGAAGCTATGCAGGAGAATGGAGCTCTGCAGGAGTGTGAATGTGACAGTCTGCAGGTGCCCTTCAACTCTGAGATAGAAGGTTTTTAATTCCACCTCTGCCCATTGGCTTGATTTCATCCAGGGTAGCAGTGGAGCCAGAATACTGCTCTACTTCACCGGTCTTGAGATAACATTACCATTACCGAGCATGGATGTGATGGTGGGAGGGGGCAGAGTGAAGCAGAGGAGCATGGCAGGGGGCCCATCTGGTTGCATTATCTCTTGCTCACCCAGAGACCATTTCTGGGAAGGCTACTGGGCCTGCAGCAGGCCTAAAAACCTCCTTCTCCATGGGATTACACAAGGCCCTTTTTTCCCTTCCTGGTCAAGGACCTGGATTCTCAATTTAGAAGCTAATTCTCTTCCAAATTAGTCCATCTTGCAGATAGAATTAGAAGCTGGGTGATGATTTGGAAAATACAATCAATTTAGTCCAATTGTTCTTGCATGTCAGCTCCATGCAATCATGAAGAATTTGCTGCTCAGGCTCTAGTGCTGACAAGGAGCCATTATCCCTGGGAGTGCGGCTAGAGGGATGATGCACAGGAGCCAAATAGATGAAGGGCTGTGTTCAGCCCCAAGGAAGCCACCCAGGCCAGGACCAGAGGGAGGGGAAGGCAGAATACTGGTCAGATTATGCTCCTGGAAAAAAACTTGGCCAGAGCAGGACATGCATCTCTGTGAGGTCAGATCAAAACATAGGGTCCCTGTGAAGACAATGTTCCTCTCTGTGCCCCGGTCCCCTTATACGTCATTGGGTGGTGATGATACCTGCCCTTGCCCATCTGACAGAGCAACACCCATCAGAAAAACAAAGAACAGAAGTTATGTGAAGCCTCACTCATTGATTCATTAATTTTTATTAAACACTTCCAATATCTGCTCTTCTGTAAGCATTGGACATGTCCTAAACATTGTGATAGGTGAAAGAGTGGACTCGATGAAGGATACAACACACACTATGAACTCCCACAAAACTCAAGTGAAATGAGGCAATGACCACAAATAGTTGAAATGATGGTGATGACAATGACAGGCATTCGCCCTAGAAGATACTACTGGCTGGTGACTGACTGGAACATGCAGTAAAAGATTGTTCCTCCCATTGCTCATCTTAGCTATGAGCTAAGAGAGATTCAAATGCTTTCGTAGGAGCTGGAAAACATTCTTCTTAGCAAAGTATCTCAAGAATGGAAGAAAAAGTATCCAATATACTCAACCCTACTATGAAGCTAATTTATAGCTTTCATATGAAGGCTATAACCCAATTATTGAATAAGAAAATGGGGAAAGTGGCAAGGGAGAGAAAGGGAGGGGTGATGTTGGAGTGGAGGGAGGGTAATTAGTGGGGCCACACCTATGGTGCATCTTAGAAGGGTTCAGGCGAAACATACTAATTATAGAATACAAATGTCTTCATACAATAACTAAGAAAATGACATGATGGCTATGTCAAACAGTTTGATGAAAATATTTCAGATTGTATATGAAGCCAGCACATTAACCCCTTGATTGCACTAATGTACTCTGCTATGATTCAAAAAAAAAAAAAAAAAAAAAAGTATAGGAAACTGTCACTACTTCTGGAGTTTGTGTTTTAAAGCACCATAAACAGTGTCAGGTTCCACAGTAGGAAGTTTATACACCTGAAAAGAGTAGTTCTGTGAGTTGCACAAAGGTCATCATTATTGAATTGGTTTGTAAATGTCCAGTGAATTTCCCAGAAGAAATCAAATGCTCAAATATTCACTACCCATCGTTACAAACAAATGCCTTTTAGGACACACTCTATGTTTTAGATACTTGGTCTCTTAATACAATTCCTTGTTTTCTCAGTTCGAAAAAGAGTTCAGCTTGCCTATAAATACCACCTCACCTTGCTTCAGTAAAACACATTGGCAACAGTTCTTTATTGTACTTCAAAAATTTCAGTCTTTTCAGAGGGACAAGATTGAAAGCTAAAAGTAAAAATACTAAAGAAACACATGGAAGTAGATGGAAGCAATAAAAATAGCTTTTGGATAGGCCATTCATTTAAGCAAAAATAAGGTGATTAGACTGTTATATGTGGCGGAATTAGACCCACAACAATGCTCGCTTTCCCCTAAATCTCCCAGGGCATATTTCAACATGTAGTAAATGGGGGGGGGGGAAGGAGGGGGTTTAAAATTCTGCTACAATGTCACTTTCTAATTATAGACGATAAAATGCAATCAATAAGTTTCTAATTATTAGATGTATGAATAATGCTATATCATAAATAAAATGGAAAATACCAAGCAATAATATCACTGTTCTCTCCTTCCCCCTCAAACACACACCCACACACAAAAACCTACAACCTTCCAACCCATGAAAGGAAGACTGCGGTCTTTTCTTTTAAACTGTTTTCTATGAAAATAAATGGGGATATTAACTTATATCTGGAATGTTAAATTTAAAATACTGCAATCCTTTAAGGCAAGTAGCCTCCCTCAGAAATTCTTTAAAAGACTTGTTAAGTGTACTCAGGCTTTTTATTTGCACTGAAGTCAGACTGCTTTATTTCACCTGTAGTACATACTGAGACACTGTTCCCAGAACCCATTTTCACTATTTTCCTTTTAGTAGCAGGCGCTGCACCTTCCCTGTGTGCATTACCCTGTCCCCGTGCCCTGCTGAGTTTTAGCTGGGCACATTTCCCGGCCTTCCTAACAGGTGTGTCCATCCAACTAAGTTCTTGCTAGTGGGACATCAACAAAAATGATGTAAACAATTTCTTGGCCATTTTCAAGACCAGTTATGTGTAGCGACTCTCCTCGATGTCCTCCGTCCCACGCCTGGGATTCTTAACTGCTCAGGCCAGGTTGGGTACAGAGATGAAAGTCACTTTTTGTGCAGAGCTGGCTAGTTGAAAGCAGACAGCCCATGAGTCAGAGCCTTCCTGCCTACATTTAGAATTGGCTCTGTCTCAAAAAAAAAAAAAGCAGAAAAACTTTATTTACACCACGGTGTTTTTAGGGCTTTTAAAATAGTATCAGACCCTATATATCCCAAATTATATAAAAATATAAGCTTAGAATGACCTTCAGTCCCAAGATACTTATGTATAAAATTCTAAACAGAAAACCAAGTATTTTGAAAAGATGGATACAAAGTAAAGACCGGCATTTATTTTTTCTCTCTGGAAATCATCTCAGCAGTTTGCAATCCTGGTTTTATTTCACAAGAAACATATAATCACAGTAAATTGTAATTCTTGAGAAGAATAATAAAATGGGTTGAATATCCCTTAACCAACATGCTTGCTTCAAACCATAAGTATTTCAGAAGGATTTCAGATATTTTGGGTTTTTTTTTATTGTTGGGGATTCACTGAGGGTACAAAGAACTGGATTACAGTGATTGCATTTGTCAGGGAAAGCCCCTTATAATTGTGTCCTGACCCCACTATTTTGGGATTTTTTTTTAGATATACACGATGGGAATGTGGAGAATGAGACCCAATTCACTGTTCAAAATAGTCTCTGCCTCAGGATCTATTTTTACACCAGATGTAGGTTGTTTAAAAATCCATCATACACTGTCATTATTGGCCTATTCAATTATGGAGTTCAAGCAAATTCATATGCTTCATATACACCTGATATAAATAGCCAGAGTAGATTTGCGCACTATTTTAAATGTTGTACATGAAACCAGTTTTGACTGTGACACACCTATGAGATCGTGTGTGGCTATTTCCACTTGTGTCATCATGTTGGTCCTCAAAAAGTCTCAGATTTCAGACCACATCAAGTTTTTAACTTTCAGATCAGGGCTTCTCAGTCTGTCCATAATTGTTATGCTGTTGAAAGTATTAAGCAGTATCTACCTCTAAGAGCACAGCGCATGTAAGCTAAGCACTGGGCATGTGAGTTTTCATAGCATTAGACAGACTTAGTGTTCTGCTGCATCATTGCAAATACCTTATCCCTTATATCAGTTGTTCTTAAAACAGTCACCAATAATATCAGCATCACCTGGGTTTGTGTCATAAATTCAACACAAGGGGCTGCGCGCAGTGGCTCACACCTGTGATCCCAGCTCTCTCGGAGGCAGAGATGGCTGAATTGCTTGAGTTCAGAGACCAGTCTGAGTAGCAGTGAGACCGCCTTCTCTACTAAAAATAGAAAAACTGGCCTGGCATGGTGGCAGAGGCCTGAAGTCCCAGCTGCTTGGGAGTCTCAGGCAAGAGGATTGCTTGAGCCCAGGAGTTTGACGTTGCTGTGACCTATGGCTCATGGCACTCCAGCCTGAGGCAACAGAGTAAGACTCTGTCTCCAAAAAAATAATAATCAACACATAACTGAATCAGAAATGCTGAGTGTAGAGTCTAAAGAGATCCATAGTTCACCAGTCCCTCCACGTGATTCTGGCATACGATGATGTTTGAGAACAAGGTTCTATATCGAAAAAACTGGTAGGAAAAAAGGAGCGTCAGCACAGTCGTTCATCGGAGAAACGTATGGGAATTATATCAGTTAAAGAGCAGTGTCCTCAGAGTACACTGGGAAAATATTGTCCTGCCCTGAGTTCTTTTAACTTTCGGCATTCGGTTTATCTTACTTGATTTTATACGCATAATCACTGTGGTCTCTCTAACTACGATTTCTAATTTATCTGGAGCTCTACTGACGGCAGCCACAAAGCAAGGTAACCACTCTGTGGCTAAACTCTGACTGCTGGGGAGCTAGGTTCATTTGAACCACGTCGGGGGGACACACACTGACAGAGTGCAACTGAAATGAATGACACAGAAGAAATTTGTTACTTACAGACCGAGAAGTCCACGGGAGGCAGCTGCAAGCTCAACCAGCAGAGGGGTGGTGAGAGAGACCGAAGGGGCAGCTTACAACTACGCTTATATTAAGTAAGGTCCATGGGCCTTCCCTGAGGCTTTCCTGTGGAGGGGGTACTTAAAGAAAACATGTGAAAGAAGAAACTCACTATTGGAATCTGGTGTTGACTGTTAAATGGTTTGATTGTGGTCAGCAGCTGAGGGTGTTCTGGTGCTGGGTCAGTGGGATGAGGACAAACAAGCTAGTTCACCATCACACACGAGAAAGAGAGTTTAAAACAGGCCAAAAGTGACAAAGTACAAAAGGATTTCAGCCAATTTCTATGAGGTCAAAAATTGGATGCCCAGGCAGAGAGCATCTAAAAAAAATTTATAATCATTATAATTTTTATTTTTTATTTATTTTTTTTAATTGAATCATAGCTGTGTACATTAGTTCAACCATGGGGTACAGTGTGGGGGCTTCACATGCAATCTGAGATATTTTATCAACCTGATTGACATACCATTCATGATATTTTCTCGATTACTATATGAAAACATTTTTGATCCTTGTTTAGAAGTTTTCTCCTGACCCTTCGAATATG
>CAUYON010008754.1:0-45166 GCA_963573935.1 Arctocebus calabarensis
CTGGTGGGAATGCAAACTAATATATTCCTTTTAGAAGGATGTTTGGAGAATACTTAGAGATCTAAAAATAGATCTGCCATTCGATCCTATAATTCCTTTACTAGGTATATATCCAGAAGACCAAAAATCACATCACAATAAAGATGTCTGTACCAGAATGTTTATTGCAGCCCAAGTCATAATTGCTAAGTCATGGAAGAAGCCCAAGAGCCCATCGACCCACGATTGGATTAATAAATTGTGGTACATGTATACCATGGAATGCTATGCAGCCTTAAAGAAAGATGGAGACTTTACCTCTTTTATGTTTACATGGATGGAGCTGGAACATATTCTTCCTAGCAAAGTATCTCAAGAATGGAAGAAAAAGTATCCAATGTACTCAGCCCTACTATGAAGCTAATTTATAGCTTTCATATGAAGGCTAAAACCCAGTTATAGCACAAGAAATGGGGAAAGGGGCAAGGGAGGGGAGGGGAGAGGGAGGATGGGTGGAGGGAGGGTGATTGGTGGGATCACACTTACAGTGCATCTTACAAGGGTACAAGTGAAAATTACTAAATGTAGAATATAAATGTCTTCATATAGTGATTAAAAGGCCATGAAAGCTATGTTAAATAGTTCAATGAAAATATTTCAGATTGTATATAAAGTCAGCACATAGTGCCCCATGATTGCACCAATGTACACAATTATGATTTAATAAAAATTAAAAAAAAAAAAGATCACCCTGGCCACATCTCATCCTCCACACATACACTGACTATTTAAGCCCTAGGAAGGAAACACCTCTTAAGGTAAGGAGCCAACCAGAACAGGAGGGGCAAAGTAGTGACAAAGACATAAAGGAACTCACTTCTGGTCTAGTGAGACTGTGATCCCATTGGCAGAAATAAATCCTTCGGCCACCACTTTGACTTCTCTTGGGCTGTAGAAGAGAACATGAGTCCAGCGAAGTTGAAAAAGCATTTCAAGAAGTGACAAGAAGAAGTTGGTAGAATAATGATCTCTGGTGGCATAAAATTGTTCCGGTCCGAGAACTACAATGTCATTCACACTGAAGTGAAAAAAAGAGAGACAGGGTATTTAAATATCTTGATTGTTTCCAAAATCACTAATCTCTACATAGTCAAGTACATGCTTCAATTTGACAAAGTATACTTAAACTAGTGTGAGTTAAAGAAAGTCATGATTTTGCATTGCCTTGGTGGGTTTTCTTTAGCCATTTGTTATTTTGTTACTCTTCCCTTCCACAGAAGTCAATAAAAAGAAATTAAAACATAAAGAAACCTCAAATGGTAAAATCTGTTGACTTATTGATAATGGCTCTCTGTGGAAGTTTATAGGGTAGCAATCTCAATCTCTTGGGTTCAAGGGACCCTCTTGTCTCAGCCTCCCAAGTAGCTGGTGCTATAGGCACCCACCATCATGCCCAGCTGGTTGTTTTGTTTTTAGTAGAGATGGGGTAGAGAATGGTCTAGCTCTTGCTCAGGTTGATCTTGAACTCCTGAGCTCAACTCACCTGCCTTAGCATCCCAGAGTGCTAGGATTATAGGCATGAGCCACCATGACCAGCCAGGCTTTTCCATTTTTGAAAAAAAAAAATAAAAAAAAAGAAGTGACTTAAAAAAATACAAAAAAGGATTAAGCATTCTTAGATTAAATTTCAGGAAAGGAAAATTTGGATGAAAGAGGAAATACTTGAAGGTTTTGTCATATAATGATTTTCCCAAGGTCATTATACATATGAGCTACTTATGTGCTGTGTCTCTGCTTAGAAAAGCATTGCCTGATATCACAAATTAAGGTTCCTCATAGTTGGCTTCCTCGGCACTGTGTTATGCCCCCTGCAAGTGCTTAGTCCATGGGCAAATCATGGATTCTCTGGAGCTCTGCTTTAGATCCTTACAGCCTCGCCTACCTTGTTCCAGCTGCCATTACTGGTTGAAACCAGTTCAGCTGAGGTCTGACACACTTTCCACAGATACAGCCCAGCAGGGCTTTACCTCACACCTGCAGTGGGCCTCTCACTTCCCACTTCCAGACCTTCATGTTGATGTCAAGGCACAAGGTACCACCAGATTTGACTTGCACAGGTACAACCAAGAATGTGGGGATGTTCAGGTCTCTTAAAGCAAATCTTTGACTGATTGATGAGAGATAGAGCTAGTACATAAACTCTTCTCCCTTTCTTATCTTGACCAGATTGATTTGAAATGAGGCTTAGGATGCTTACTAGAAGATAATCTCATGATTTCATGCAGTCAGTTGTACTTTGAAGTGGTGGCTTAATGAGATATTTGCTTGGCTTTCCTCCTTTCCTGAGTTTCCTAGGCTGCCATAACAAGATATCACAAACTGTGGGACTTAAAACAACAGAAATGTGTTGCCTCATAGTGCTGGAGGCTGCAGTATAAAATCAGGTTGTTGGTAAGGCCATGTTCTTCTGAAGATTCCATGGACCTTCCCTTGGCTCTTTCAGCTTCTGGTAGCCCCAGCATTCCTTGGCTTGTAGACACATCACTCCAATATCAGCATCCATCTTCACACAGCATTTTCACTGTGTATCTGTCTTCTAATAATGACATCAGTGATTTTTGGATTAAGGGTGCACCCTCTTCCAATATGACTTCATCTTAACTAATTACATCTGCAGCAACTCTATTTCCAAATCACACCACAGTCTGAGGAATTGGGGTTGGGATTTCAGCATGTCTTTTTGAAGGGACATTATTTGACCCCTAACATTCAGGCTTTCTTGCCTCAGGCTGGTCTCTCACTTCTGGTTCCTGGGATGGTACTCTCTAATAAAGTGGTCATATTCTGAGTTCTTTCTGGGTCTGCACTTTCTGGGAAATTATTCCTGTGAGGTCACAAGCTGATGCATTTGAGCCTCACAATACACCAGTTAGGTCAATCAGACTAATGGGAGAATTTCCATTTTGCTGAGGAAAATGGAAATTCTTTTGGTGTCAAGCTGTAGCAAATTCCTCACTGTTTGCCATGACCCTGGAACAGGCAGCCTATCCACTGAAAAACTTATCATTTTACCAAACACCGCAAGAAAGATGTACTTCCCTACAAGTGAGAGTTCAGCTTTGAATCTAGGTTTACGGCCTGGTCTTGCCACTTAGAAATTGTGTGACCTGGACAAGTTACCTAACACCAAACCTTCTTAAGATTCAGCATACCTATTACTAAAAGCTGTTATGAGAATTAAGTTAAATTAAGTATTTTGGCATAGTGCCTGGCAAATAGTTAATGCTTAATAAATGTAATTTTTTATAAGTGCCTTGAGGATTTAAAAAATATATTCTACTTTAAAGCTCTGATTGAACAAAGAAATGGGCCATCTGGAGGTTGGTTATAACACCCAGTGGGTGAGACTTAGAGAACGCAACCTACCAGGACTAGAAAAGGGTGTATGTAGGTGTTTAAAGAGAACCCAATAGTAGGTATTGAGTTGCTGCGGTGAAGAGGATGCAATTAGAGCTGAGAATCTAATTGAGCACCTTTATAGGATTAAAATGCTTTCAATGAGTTGAAAAGTACAGAGATATTCAAAACTGAACACTGCAATTTCTAGTGAGGTGTGGGGCAGTGTCACCATGGGAATCTTTAGAAAGCTTTAGAAAAAAGTGCTGCAAAACAAAAGTTTAAGAAAGCCTGCTGAACCAAAGAAAACAAAGCATACAGCAGAGGTGCACGATGAATAGACGTGCGTCACGCTTTCATTCCATACCTTGTGAGAAGTTTGTGTGTTATGGTTTTCACGTGTATGAGAGAAGGTTGCTTTTCCTCCAATTTAAATATCTCCACAGTGGACTTCATGTGGGGATGATTCACAACATAAAGATACACAGTATGGTCTAAATGGAAACAAGGCACAATTTCCAAGAGGTTTACTTCTATTGCAACCAACGCCACACCTGCTTTGAAACTTGGTCACTGCCAACAGTTTTCTTTCCACACCTTATACCTTTGAACTTCACAGACCACCTCACAGGTGAACTGACTATTTTACCTCCCATTTTACTGAGGAAATTGAAGCTCAGAATGAGAATCCTTCATCGTCAGCCTCACCACCACCAAGCAGCAGAGTCACCATTTCACAATGCTGTCCTCAGCCTTACCTCGGACTCCACGGGATGTAAACACGCATAAACGTGCAGGTGGTTCCCCCAGATGGCTCTTCAACAACGCAAGTGGGTGCAAGCAAGCTAAACTTTGCTGAGAACTTTTTGTGTGTGTGTGGTAAGAGAACACGAGCTCAGAAAACGTCAGGGCAGTGTAAATACCTGAATTATTTCACTTAATATAGTATTTACAAAGCTCATCGATGTTGCAATATGCACCAGCATTTGATTTCATTTTCTTGCCAAGTAATATTTCATTGTTTCTATATTTGGTTTATATATTCATCAGTTCATGGGCCATTTCCACCATTGGAGTATTAGGAATAATGCTGCTATAAACACAGAAGTTTGTATGTAGATATGTTTTCACTTCTCATGAATGCATATGTAGAGTTGTTGGAGCATCTGGCAACTCTAAGTTTAACATTTTGAGGAACTGCCAAAATGCTTTCCAAAGTGGCTGTGTCACCTTAACATCCCACTAGTAAAGTATAAGCATTCCAATATCTCCACATTCTTATCATTTGTTATTATTTACTTATTTTTTTGCTATCCTAATAGGTATGAAGTGATAGCTCATTCTGGTTTTATTTTGCATTTTCTTAACGACTGAGGTTCAACAGAACATCTTTTCATATGCTTATTGGCCATTTGTATACCTTCTTAGGAGAAATGTCTGCTCAGATTTTTTGGACTATTTTTAAATTGGATTGTCTGCCATTTTGTTGTTGAGTGGTAAGAATTTTTTATATATTTTGGGTACAAGCCTTCCATCAAATATTTTTGCAAATATTATCCCTCATTCATTGGGTTGTTTTTCACTTTCTTGATGGTGTCTTTTGAAGTACAAAAACTTTTAATTTTGATGAATCTAATTTTTTATGTTTTTTAATGTCACACAGTTCTTTTCAAAGGACCCTTAGTTTACACATCCGAATTCTGAGAACAGTATTCAAACAGGTTTTGACAGTCAAAGAAGAAGAGTAGATAGGAGGAAAAGAAGGAGACCACAGAGGGCCAAAGTTACTAGTCTTTCTTCTTTGATGCAACATTTATAATGCTTTGATACACATTTACCATGCCACACATACCATCTCTATGGTAGAATAGCACCTTCCGCCTCCTTGAGGAGGACGGGGGTTGAGTAGTTGAGGATGAATAGTTTCTATTTCCTTCTTTTCCCCTTTAACCTTAAGCAGTCAGGTTTTACCTTTGTCAATGAAAATACTGATCCCATGTGGATTAAAGGATTCTTTATCAAATCCATCGCTGATTTTCAGTGCTTGTGCTTTTGGGTTTTGCTCATTTAGATCCATCAAGAAGATTTTTCCTGGCTCATCTGGTGCAAAGTTTGGCATGCCTGGGTATTTCAATCCCTTAAAAAAAAATAGAGAATAAGTATGCAGACGTATGCATATCAAAACAACATTTTCATACAGAAGCTAAAATCTCAAAGCCAAATAAAAATGTTCAAAGTTCTAAGTTTTACTTAGATTTCTGGGATTTTTCATTCTGTCAGCTGTTGCCATTGTCTGATCTGCGGGGTTACCGAAGTCATGTAAGCATTGGTCAGGAACATGGGACGAAACATATTAAAGATAAGAAAGAACTTTTAATTGAGAGAGAAGGAGTTAAGAAGTGTAACGGAAGGAATTAGGCCATGTCACTTTGTGTTAATCCCTTGGCCTTCCTGAGCTCACGTTCCTAACTTATAAAGTGAAGAAGTTAAAATATGTGATTGTGAGATTCCTTCCAGTCCTGATATTCTGTTACTAATTTTCCTAAAAGCAGATAAAAGGGATGCGTGGTTTAATGTTATTGCTACCACCCCTGCATTGATTAGATTAGATAGTAGCAAACAGTCAAATCAACAAAGAATTAACATAGGGGTAACAGATTTATAAGGTCCACTGGTTTTGACCTATTTAGTTTCTATGGACATGTTTGAATAGTCTGACATAAAAGCTACTCCTTAAATGTTGCAAGAAGTTTATTCCAGTAACTTGGACAGCATCTCTTTCTACTAGTAGGACCCAGTATTTATCAGTCAACAACAGACACACTGAAAGTATTGAGTTTTTGCTGTATCCAAGTTCATCGTGTCAAACCTTGTGGTTGGTTTATTCTATACGAATCCCAAACAGTTTACTTTCTCCCTGTGTCTGTCATCTGCACTCCAATGTCAATAAGATCTTCCCTTGTACCCTAATCTCCATTTATTGCCATTTACATTTTCTCCTTCCTAGCCTATCTTCTCTTTCTGTCCCCCTCCCTGGCCCTCTCCTTGCACGCTCATACAGGTACACACACAAGTATGCACTTATGATAATACTATTCTTGGCCCTTGCACTGCCCGCCTCCTTGGGATAGTCAATCTTTTCTGAACAACTCTACCTACATCTTCCTAGCTATTCCTAGAAGAGTCCTTCGAAGCCCAAATCTAATGGCCCAGTGTTGTCTGTGGGAAAGCTCAGTTTCCCCCAGTCGCACTGGCGTGACTGAAGCCTGTCAGAGGAGCTGCTGCGCCCATTGCCATTCTGCTTCAGTGAGCACGCCTGGAGGAGGGATCGGCATGCCCCTACCCACAAACTTCTGCTTTTAGACTTCCATTCTATCATCGCCAATAAGCAGGCCCTCTTCAAAGGAAGCACACCCTTTCTCCTGTAAATAGTTTGTCACCAAACTCAATGGCTCAGAGAATAATGGCTCTGGGAAAAAATATGTATATCAGGACATCTAATCCCACACCTAGAGGCCTAGAGAAGCAATGAAATCAATCAGATCATTGTGGACAGCCTCTTGAAAGAGAGAACATTGCTCAGGAAGACCACTTAATGCAGAGCACTATGGAAAGTACTTCAGTAGTGTGGATGCGTGTACGGGCACTGTCAGCTACCAGAAAGATCAGGTGATCAAGAAGTGGAAATAATCTGATAGACAGGTAAGGATGGGGTACTGCAAATGAACTTGACCCAGATGTAGTGTCATAACGAATGAAACATTTCTGCTAAATGACCTCATGCTCACCGAGTTTTCTGTTCAAGCTGGTTAGGTAAAAATTTGTGGCAGCATGCATACTGTGTGCTAGTGATGGCAAGCAATTCTTTTGATACTGTTCACCAGTGAAAATGGTGAAAACCACCTGGAGGTGCAGGCATCCTATTTCTGCCAACAGACGATGGGCATATATGGACAGTCGTTGAACCCTTCCACTGCCCTCATCCACCAGCATGTGGATTAAAGTACCTGCACTTGCCAGGTAGGATGTTAGGTGTTGCACATGGTAACACATACTTCAAAGTCCTGGTTTCAAGGATCTTGAAGTCTGGCAACAAGCAATTGTATCGGTATGGTATGGTCTATAATCTAAGCTCATTGAAGAGGCATTCCACCCCACAAGAGATAGCTAGGGAAGACTCTCCCAAGGAAAAATAGTGCTACCACAGTGAGGCCCCACAGAGAAATAGGAGCTAGATGGTAAAGTGAAAGGAAGGAAGTAATCTTTGCAGCAAAGAAGAGCATACCAAGCCCCAAGGCAAAGAAGACACTATCCTGGTTTGCACCTTTAAATACATTAGAAATATTCACCGCACTGAATTATTCTCTAAATCATCAGTTTCCAAACATCTTCTAGGGTAGCAAGAAAGAGTGATAGGATAAACCAAAAGGAACAAGATCTTGAATTTATTATAGGGCAGAAAGATTAGCAAGAAGCAAAGTACATAATCCTTAGCCTATGAGTTGTTTGTTCGTTTACAAAGAGATCTATTATTTAGAACTTAATGCTAGCTTTTCTCATAAAATTATTTGTGATAAAAATATCTCCTTTCTGTATAGCAATGATTCAGAACTTTTAGTTCCAGGGATAATGAAAAAAAAAGCATAAGGTAGGAAGGACAAATATTATTTCCTAACAGCAAAGAAATCTCTTGGATATACAATAATCATTTTTAAGTGTCTATTTGGCATAACATTGAGAATCTAAACTGACAGTAGAAAACTTAGGTTAACAAAGAAACAGCTTTTCTAGACCATTTTGTTTATCCTTGATTTTGGAGGAAAAATAAAGAAATAACATTCCCCTCCCACACAGCAGCAACCAGTATCAGCATTAATAGCACTTCAAAGTCCAGATGAGAACCTCACTCTACTCTACTGTGCATACTTAAGAATTCATGAATTCAGGCCCTAGTGATTATATGTGCCCCTATTCTTTTTGCCCCAAAATGTTTAGATTTAAAATTTATGACCTTAGGTGGTATTTTATTGGCAAAAAGTGGAAAATTAGACATGCAATTCCAGCTGGGTTCACACTGGAAACGTGGTAAACCTCCTTTTTTCAAAATCTTAACCTCTGTCTCAAAGTACACTGATTTAAAACAACTTTCAACTTCTCCTGAATAAACATTTTTTGTTTATCGACATTTGTCTTTGGTGCAGCTCCGTATTACCCCAAACCTGGGCCAGTGGCACGGGCCATAAAATGCAGGTTTTTCTCTGCTTTCCTTTGAAAGACTTGGAAGGTGTGGCGGGAAACCAAGATGAAAAGTGCCCAGGGTTTTGAATCAAGTGACATGGCTAAGTTCGATCCACAGACATTTACAGAGGTCCAAACACAGGTAGGCATGGTGAGAGGAATGCTAGTTAGTAAGAAGATGACTACCAGAAGCCGAGGCTCGGTCAAATAGAGCAATGATGGGGATGGACAACCACAGGACTGACCGGAGACTGGCCTAGGGATGGAATGGAAATCAATCATGTTTATTGGGACCCTACTGAGCGTGCAACTGCCCAGAGGGAGCCCCCCACCAGGCTGCAGTCAAAGCTGGGCATTCCTGTGGTGTTTCAATTAGCCCTTCAGATCCTTTTTGGCTTTGTTTGTTAACTGGTTTACCCAGAAGTGGAATAGAGGCAAGGGATCCACTTGGCAGCTCTAACCAACACCATTAATGCACTGTCCCTATGGCTATCGACATGAGCATCAGAGCAGCATGGGCAATACTCACACTGGAGATAAAAGCCAGCCCACTAGGAAGTATGTCAATATCTTCAGAGCCATATTCTGCAAAAGAAGTGTAGAATCAGAAAAATGCATTTATGAAGGCTTAGAAAAATAAATCTCACAGTCCTAAACTTGAACTTCTTTGGGAAACTACATTGAGTTTTTCAACCATTTACTTAGAAAACTGTATTAATCTCAGGAATCCCACGGGCATGGCACTCTATAATAAAACCCAAGTCAAGCTCCCCAAACACTAAATTCTTTTTTTAAACTCCATTTTCAGAATAAAAGGCAAATAGCTAGAAAATAAACTCATGATGTAGATTTATTCTTTCAGTAACAATTTCCAGGGCGTGTCCTGAGAGATTCAACTGGATCCCCCGTACAAGGCTGGTCTGTGGACAGAGTGAAGACATTTGGACAGTTGTCAATGGGAAGGTCTCTAATAGGTCTCTCTGACGAGCATGCTTTCTCTTCCAGTTTGTTGGTGAGGCTTAAAAAAATCTATCATTATACAATGTTATTGGTAAATTAGTGCACAATTGTTCTCTGTTATAAAAACAGTAAGTTTTAGGATACACATGAATGTGAGTTTAAAGAGCTTTCTCACTGAGAGCTGGTTTTGAGGATTTTTCAATGAAAATAGACTTATAATAAGTAAGTTTTGAAGAAGAACAGGATGAAAAAGAGCTTGTCATGGCAAGAGAAAGTTACATTTAAGAGAGAGAGTCCCATGTTCTTAAAAGTTGATGTTCACGAACTCTCATCCAGAGGTAGGATCCATATTCTCTCCCCTTGAACCTGGGTTGAACTTTGTAACTGCTTTGACAAATAGAATGAGATGAATGTAATGACACACAGCAGTCCAGATCAAGTCATAGCCACAGTGGCCACCAGCACTGCTCAATTGCGCTCTCTCTGCCCCCCACCTTTCTCTATCTCTATTTTTATCTTTGCCTCTGTCTGTATCTCCACCTGTCTTTGTCTTTAGTCCTATCTCTGTCTGTGTCTCTAATCTCTCTCTCAAGGCATATACCTTGGAAGCTCTGAACCCAAATGTAGGAAATCTGGCTATTGCAAAGCTACAGAGAGACCACGAAGGTGGAGAGAGGTGCTGGAGGAGCCGCGGATGGTTTCAGTTCCCAGCCTTTGAGTTGCCCTCACCTATACAAATGGAGCAGGGTGAACTGTCTCCACTTGCCATATCAAAATTGGAAATTCATGGGCAAAATAATTGTTGTTTTAAGTCACTAAGTTTGGGGGGTGATTTATTACGCAGTCATAGTAATTGGAACATGGGGAGAAATGGTTAGCTGGAGCAGTGAGTTACGAGGGTGTCAAAAGGCAACTGGGGAAGCATAGGGTGGAGTCCGAAAAAATGGAACAAAGAAAATGCAAATTTGATGCAATAGTGTGTGTGATGATCAACAGGCACTGAAAACTAGGGGAGAGTGAAAGAGTTCATTTTCTTTGCTGCATTGATGATTGAAACTAATCCCCAATAAGGAATGGAAAAATTAAATTAACCAGAACCTCCCATTTCCCAAGTATTCTAGTAGATCAAGTTTTATATATATGGTACCTTGATGGTTATTTCCACCCAAGTGATATAGAAATTGCAAGAATCCAAAAAACTGAATAAAACAATTTTTAAAAACACATTGATTTTTGTAACAAGGATATAACAGGTTGGTTATGTTCTGTCATTTCTCCTGCCTCTCTAAACCCTTCCTTGGTTTCCTTTTACTGCATCTCCTCCCCACCTCTCTCCTAAGTGTGACAACTCCAGGCTCTGTTTGTCCTTGGCCCTTAGGGCAGAGCATCCGTTCCACAGGCATGACCCTTTCTAGTCCCCTGTGGATCATGACAGGTGGCTTCATCTTCCACCCGCTTGCTCTTGACTCTACAAGCTCTAGATCAAATCTTTCTTCCCACTTCCAGATCTTTCTATTCACCTGTACATTGGGCATTTGACTTGGTTTTTTCATTTCTTACATTCAGCAGGTCCCAACTGAATCTAGACATTTCTCCCTTGAATTCACTCCATTTTCTATATTTCTACTTCTGTGGATGGTGCTTTTATTCCTGAAAAATCTACAGCAGAAACCTACAGGGTATCTTTGATGCCTCCCTTTTCCCTTAATTTCCAAATTTAGTTGATTACCAGTCATAAGCTCTAGAACTTCCTCTTGGGTTTCTATGTTGGGTTCCTGGTAGGTCAGCTTCGCTACTCTACAACCATTCTCTGCACTACTGACATTTATTATTATTTTTTAATTACAAAGCTGACCTTGTCACTCTCTTGTTTAAAACCTTCCAGAGGCCCACTCAGGATGGCAGTATTAACCTGAGGCCCTTTGGCCTGGATTTCAGTTCTTGCAGCTCCCACCCTCCACTCTCCATCCCAGCTGGGCTGTGGCACTTACTATTGTGCCGTTAGGAGTGAACTGTGCCAGACCCACTCGCCTGAATGCCTGTGCACATGCACTCTTTCTTGGTACACTCAGACTTTTCTCACGCATGCTTCTTATCGCCTCCACTTGGCCAAGGTCACAGGCTCTTGGTATAAACTTAGGGGTCTCCTCAGTCTATCCAAACTGCTTTCAGCATCTATTTTATGTACTGTATGGTCACCTGTCAATACTTCCACCAGGATATTTTTCACATTGGGCTGCATCCCTGTGCTCATTTGTTCATTTCCATAAGCTTCTTGAGAACAAGGACTGGGTTATCAGTGTTATTATATCCATGCACCCAACATAATACCTGCTTTTTCACTGTAGAAGCTCTTAGTAAAAGCTGATTGCTTCCATAAATGAACACTTTTAGTTTTTGGACTTTGTCTTGTTTTGAGGTTTAACTATTGATTGCATGAGGCTGACCTCTGAGTCCATGATATCCTAAGTTGTGTATTCTCTGGTTTGACTCTTTCTCTCTTCCAAATAGCATTTTATGTATCTGTTATGACAGCAGAAACCCACCTCAATAACTCAGCTACAACAGAGTGGGCATTTTACAGAGAAGTTGTGCCTGCTTTTATTAACTTGCTCAATCCCAGAGAGCGGGAAACCCGGTGCTTTGCATTCGGAGATGGAAAAGAATCACTACACAAGACTGCACACTATTTCCACCCCTCCTGCCCCTGCCTCCACTGCACCTGCATCATGGGTGTAGTGCACCCCAGCAACAGTGGTACCTGTGGGAGCAAGAGCCTTGGGACTCCCCCCTCTGAGTCCTTCCCAGGCACTCATTAGCTTGTGCACAGCTATCATTAAAAACACACTGCTAAGTCTAACATCCGTCTTGTGAATAGGTTCCCACTGCTTTAGAGCCTGCCAGACCTACTGCTACTTGGCACAACTTCGTTTCTTCAATCCATTCCTTATGTCTCCAATCATCCCCTACAGGCAGTCTGGGAAAGGATCACACCGAAACATTTCTACCAGTGAATTTCATCATTATCGCTTCACATCTTGGACAGCAGTTCCTGACAACCAGCCAAGAAAAACAAATGGAACCTACTATGGAATAGAAGCAAATTTTGGAGATTTAAGAGGCTACAGAAGGGAGAAGGGAAGCTAGGAAGCGATCTAATATCCAGGCTGCCTACTTGATAATTCTGCCTGGTGAAAACTCCCAATAAGGCTATTCGCATTTCAAGTGCAGTTTTTATTAAATTCCAAGGATAGCCAGGTAACTTCCTGCTTAAAACAACCATTGAACCTCAAAACCTTGGATAAAAGATTGCTTGATATAAACAGATCTATGAGATACGATTTACAGAGGGAGACATATTTTATACTTCAACATTTTTTCTTAGAAAAAATAATGGGTAAGAAAAACAACACATTTTCTTCTACCAATAAAATTAACTTCAAAACTCTGGATGTTAAAAAAATACCAATAATCATTTTTCTCCAGCTCTGTTACAGCCCACTACTAAAATCCTATAGTGGTTTTCTATAGCTTCATAAAGCCTTCCACTCATTGACTAGTTGGGTCTTATAAGTATTGTCTTGTTAGTTATCTGATAACTAATTAGATAACTTATTCTTTTGATCAGACTGTTTTAAGTAATATTTAATCTGTTTGCATATCAGATTTTCTGATGCTGCCATAATTCTTTCCTGGAGCTTTCACAATAAAAATGTGTCTTCATTAGATAAGAAAAGGGGTGTTACCCAACAGAGAGTACAAAGGCATTTAAAAAACCCCAAAAGACACTCTGCTTCATAATCTAAGCCCATCACCCTCTAGTCCTGGACCATTGGGCAAGTAACTTAGTTCTTCATTGTGTCAGTTTCCTAATCTGCAAAGTACAATATCAGCATCACCCCCTTTATGGGAAATCATGTTGATGTTAGCAGAGGAGTCAACAGCATGCTCACTGAGGCCTTTAATAAGGCAGTTTTTTTATTTTTAGATATATAACAGTATAGTCCTACTAACTCATGACCTATAATCATTCCAACTTGTTAAGTTCTTCAAACATAAAATGTTAATATGCCAACATGAGAAGTAAAATGACATTTTTTTTCTGTGCTCCTCACCAACTTCTCAATATTTAAGTCATTCTATTCAAAATATTTGGATGATCAGAATACCAACCAATGACTTACAATATTAACTCTAGTTTTAGCTTCTCAAATCCAGTTGCATCATACAATTTGGGAGCACACTAGACCTTATCCATCATCTAATTATGCCTCTGAATTACTTGGCAGGCTCCTATCTTTTGAGAGATACAGATGTATGTGTAGCAAGTCTGACTATTACTCCACACGATAGTAAACTAGTGAGTGAATGTCACATTTTCTTATTTTTCAAATCAGATTAAATCTGACCCCGACTGCCCACTCCACTAAGTTGATGGGAAATTCAATCTGAGTCATTGGTGTGTCTCTCTGTTAAGGCTGTGCAATGATTCTATGTGCCAGGGTTAAATGTTTTGGCAAGGCCACCTGACTTTCATTTGCCACTGGATTATGGCCAAGGCTATCCAATCCTTGTTCCATGCCAGGCATGGACACAGACACAAGGTCTTATCCCTGAAGATATCTTGTAGCTATTTCTTCCCAGGTCTTGTTTCTCCCCCAAATGCTGTTGGGGGTGGGGCTCGGGACCCTGTTAGTCAAAGAAATTCACATTTTCTTTTCCCTTCTCCATTAGAATTTCTTGAAGGAGCTCAGATTTTTCAAAACAAAAGTCAGGGAGGTTGCTTTCTTCAGCTCCTTCTGCTTTCCAGCTGTCAATGCAAGCCACCTCAAAGATTATGGAGCACCAGGTTCAGGTTACTTTTTTATTCTTTTTTTTTGAAAGAAGTTGAGAGTTATAAAAAGGGCAGAAAACCAAAATCAAAAGTACTCTTTTTCTGTTTCCTTTTTTTAATATAGCAAGAAAAATAAAAAATAAATTTCTATCACAAAATAAACTATCCTGTCACATTCTAATAAATAAGTCCCAGTCCTTGAGCCTAGGGACTTTGTAATCTGATAGTGAAAGACAGAACACTGCTAGCTATGAAATAAGGCATGTGGTAGGTGTAATAAATGAATCAGAGTTTCAGAGTGCTGTGAGAGTTCAGAGGAAGGAGATGAATTTGCAGCTGATTTCAGCAAGCAGAGATGAAAGGATCAGTGCAGAGAATTTCATAAGCAAAGGTGAGAAAGTGAAAGAACATAGTCTCCATACAGGGGACAAAAATCTAGCCTGAATTTTGTTTTCTAGAAGCAGTGTCAGGAAGAAGTGGACAAAAAAAATTAAGACAGGTAACAGAAGACAGGCAGGAAAGTGAAATATCATAGAAGGGAAAAAAGGTGAATTTAACAAAGGAATAGCCAAAGAATAGTCAATAACATTCTTTAAATGGAGAGATGCCAGTAAGGAAATGGACTGAGAAAAACCACAAATTTTGGAGACCCCTGCAGACCTTGGATTGGGCAGCTTGGGTAAAGTGGATGGGACAGAAGCTTCACTGGGAGAGTCCTAGAACAGGTAACCACATGTGTAGGCAAGGCTCAGGCAGCAGGATGGCGACCAAGGAAATGTGCTCTTTCCTCCTGGTACTTTGACATTACCATGACATACGTACCAAGGCCCTCAATAAAGTGGCAGTTCTGAGGCTCCACTGGCTCCATATCTAGAGAAGCATTCATTATTTCTCTGTAGAAGATAAAAACCAATCCTAAAGGTTAAGGCACAGCCTTCAAAATCTATGTCTTAATATAACCTTTAATCACCTTTGGATTGTTAATCTCCTTATCATAATTTATGAATGATATAAAAAGTAATTAGGTACTTTTATGTTTCTTTACATAAGCAAGCATTATGTAACATACTTATGTCAGCTAATCTCACCCAGTTATTTCTGAAAGACTAAAATATAATCATACACAGCAAACACTTGCTGCCCAGATAAAAGACACTATTTAATAACATGTGTAACCGAATATTATTAATTTAAATACACAAAATACCATAATTAAATTTTCTAAAGCATTGCCTATTATAAACCTACACTTTCTCCCTTAATCCTGGTCTAGTCTTACCCTTTGAACCCTTCCTTCCAAATTACCTTCCCAAAGTTCAACAGTCTACTTAACTTCATTATTTTAAATTTTATAGACTTACTTTTTAAATATGTAAATCTATTAAACTGACCATAATTTAAACAATTGGCCAAATTGTTTTTCAATAGTATTCTCGTTTCTACAATGAAATATTCTACCATGTTACCAGGAATGATAGTGAATTTTTAATAAACTATATTTAGGAAGACTCTATACTTAGACTTACCTTACGGTTGCTTGTTAATAAACATCCATTAGATAAACTTTATTATTTTATGATTATTTCACTTGGTTACACTGGGGGAAAATGTAACAGTGAAGCTGTCAAGCTGAACTAGAGAAAGTAGTACCCCAAATCACCAAGCACCAGAACAGCGTCTAGACATGAGCCTGTGGGGAGATGGGCTTTTACCAAGAAAGAGCCATAAAAACAACCTGAAGATACCTGATGGCAGGGAGAGGCTTTACATCCACTCAGAATGTTTTCCAGTACGGTTCTTCTTTCTAGTCCAGTGCTGATTTTTTTTCCTGAGATATTTCTAGAATGGCTTTTACCACTTGATCTTCGATTCTGAAGTTCAAGTGCTGACAAAAAGCCAGTTACCACCTGCAGGTTTCAGCCCACCGTCCTGCTGTCTGGCTAGCTCTCTGAATCTAGGATGGGTACCCTGACCCAGTACTTCCTCGTGTTTAACAGGTAAATAGCTAGGAGCCCGATCCCCTTCTCCAAGTCCAGCGCCTCCCATGGACAGAATGTGGAGGATAACCTGTAAAAGGGGTCAGAAAACAGATAAGGGTATTTCCTCCCTACTGATTTAGGAAAGACAAGCAGTCAGGTCACTTTCCACATTAAGTTTCATTCTCAAGGGATGTTTTCGGCTGGCATTGAAGAGTGAGGTTGCAAAGCTGCTCATTCTTACTCACTAGGAAGGCAGTACCAGGCAGCGGTTCAACTAACTTCGAAGAGGAGGGAAAAAGAACCGAGGACGACCTCATCAAGGTACCACTCACCTAAACGCCAGGAACCTCTCCCCGATCAAGGCCAGGCTGGCCCCCAGCAGGGTCAGCGCCACTAGCTTCGCCATGCTGGGCTGGCGCTGAGGCTGAGCGCTGGCGCCGCGCACTCCCCAGGGACAGCGGGCAGGACCCGGCCCCGCCCGCCGATTGGTGCGCCCGGCCCCGCCCCCGGCGCCTCCCGGCAGGTGCCGCCCGGAGGTCGCTGCGGTGCCACCCGCGGCCCCGCGGGGGTTCAAGGCTCCTTTACGCTCCGGGGTACAAGCAAACCTTTATGCGAGAGATCTAAGACCAACTTTACGCGCGAAGTTGTGCGCGCAAAATTTCTTTTCTCCAATTCTCCATTTACAGAGTCAAGTCCGGGACCGCTCCCGTACCCCTGACTTGGAAGCTTTGGCGAGAACACTTCAGTTGCGGAACCGGTGGAGGGACTTTGCCCCTAAAAGCTGCGGAATTCTACCTCCGCTCATCAAAGGCAGTGAGGGGGAAGTTGAAAGAGTTGGAGAGAGCAGGAATCAGGGGTTCAGAGCCCGAAACTTCGGGCTTCTGGAAGCAAGACCTGAGAGCAAAGAGAATCGCTCCTGAGACACTGGAAGCGAGAAGGTAACCCAAGTAGAGAGCTTTAAATCAGCCTTCCCCAAGATCTGGGGCCCAGTCCCTGGTCTCCGGACCTTCAATGCCCTGCCCAGCTCGGGGTGCTCAACGTGCTGGTGGCCAGTTCAATTTGTTGAGTCGATGGTCTAGTATCAGTATCTATCCCGCTGCCTCAGAGGATAAAGAAAATGCAGAGAAGAGAAGGAAAAGGGAGGATTAGCAGAGTGGGGGAAGGAAAGTGGTTTCCTTGGGAGATTAGGTTTTCAAAAGATTGCTTGTCCTTCTGAATTCTTGTGGGTCTTCAGCTCCCGCCAGGGAGGAAGGCGTGCAGCCAGGGAGGGAGGGAAGGAATGCAGATGAGGAAAGGCTTGGGTTCGGGCAAACTAGCCTGTGCAAGCGTGATCTATTTTTATTTATCAACAGAAAGAAATAGGAGTGTTAGTCATTTCAACGGATTAACTCTCCGTTAGAGATCAAGATTTTGCAGATCTGGGAATAATTGGAAAAGAAAAGGTAGTCCCTGACCTATGGGATACATAATTACAGCATGAATACATAATTATGGAATGAATAATGAAACCCATAGGAAGTGTAGCATGTGCTTTGCCTCTGCTTAGAACTTTACCCATGTTCACTCTTTCAATTCTCAAAACAACCTCCAAAGTAGGTAACGTTATGCCAACTTTATAGGTGAGAAATCGGAGGCACAAAGTGGTAGTGTGTCTTGCTCAAGGTCACACAGCTAGTCAGCAGCAATCAGTCTGGCTGCAGTCTGAGCCCTTAACTAGCTCCCTGTATCACACTGCCTCTATAAAAGCTTTGGAGTTGACTAGGTCAAACTGTTCTTTTTAAGATGACGATTTTATTTTGTTTTACACGGGGTCTTGTTCTGTTGCCCAGGCTGGAGTGCAATGGCATGATTCATAGCTCACTGCAGCCTCCCACTCCTCGGCTCAAGTGATCCTCCTATCTCAGCCTCCCAAGTAGCTAGGACTACAGGTGCATACTACCATGCTCCAGCTAATTTTGAATTTCTTTTGTAGAGATGAGGGTCTTGCTATGCTGCCAGCCTGGTCTCAAACTCCAGGCCTCAAGCAATCTTCCTGTTTCAGCAAAATGACTAATTTTGAGAGAGTGCAAGCAGAGGAGGAAATAAATGCTGTTTCCAGGAGGACTCTGGAGGAAAAGGGCTTACAGAACTGAGGGGCCAGGTGTGGTACAGACCATGCACACAGGGTTTGGGCATCAGGCTGCCTGGCTTTAGATCCAGCTTGAATAAGGTACTCGTCTTTCTTAAGCTACAACTTTCTCTTCTATAAAAGAGTATCCACCTCATAAATAGCTTAAAGTTAAATGTGATAATGAGTGTAAAGTGCTCTACACTGTGCTTCGCACATTTTAGAAAGTCCCTAAAGATTAACCACTATGTTTGCACTTCTGCTGGAGACTGTAGGCCATTTGTGGGGAGAGACCTCGTCCCATTGATCTCTGTATCTTCCAGTGCCATCCATAGAAATTTGTACTTCATAGTAGCTCAACAATACAATTAGATGGATAGATGGATGCAAAATATGAACTTGAGAGAAAGAAAACATAGAAGAATAAAAATAAATAGAGTGGATGAGAAAATAATCATACTATGAGCTAAGCATTTTCATTCCTGTCACATTACTTCTTATTAGCCTCACTTTACAAAGAAGGAAAGTGAGGCTTAGCGAGGTTAATAATAACTTGTTTAAGGTTACATTACTGAGAAATGTCAGCCTCCGTTGGACTCAGGTCAAGGGACTCTAGTTATCATGTTCCTTGTCACTGTGTTTACTGCCTTGCAGCACAGCATGAAGAGGGGGCTAAGGAAAGAAGCATAGTCTTGGGTAAATCACTAAGGGTACTGTGTTATCTATAATTTGTTTAAAAATTCTTTAGGCAGAGGAATGTGTGTACGTGTGTGTGTGCATTAACTTTAAACATTTGAAGCGGTTAGTCTTTTATTTGAATTCCATAATCAGTATTTCAAATCACCAGTATTGCAAATTAGCATTAAAGAATTCCAAAATCTGGAGACCACTGTATCAAGTGTCACCATTTAAATCAATCAAATGAGTAAACGGAGAGTTTGCTCATTAGCACAAGAGATAATAGAAATAACTATTCATGGTAAAACCCTTTTGTTCAAATTTTGTGGATTAGCACGACATAGAAGGACTGCACAGAGGAAGAATAAAAACTAAAAGACCAGCATCCTCATACCACTGAGGAGTGCTGTGTCCACAACATTGGCCCAAGACGATTCTACTTTCTGACCTGAGATGAGTTGGATCCTCCTATTCAAACTTGACTCAGGCTGAACCGTTTTATCAAGGGCTTATTGAAATATCAATGTTGAGATGCCACAGAGTTTACATAGAATGGTTTTCATGCCTTCTTGTCAATAAACACTCATGTGCAACAGATTTGGGGTTCAGCCTTGTGTTTATTGGACCATACTACCTAGCAATGAGATTATGGGAAAGGAACCTACAGCTTCATTCACATCTAATCTTTGAACACTATCAATTGTCAGGCAGCAAAGACACTCTGGCAATAGTCCAACTTGGCTTGGTCAAGATGTCACAGACTACATCAGTGTCATAAAAGGGGTTCGTTATTGAAAGAGCAAGTCTAATGAACTCAACAGTCTTAAATTTAAGTTACAGTTCCATTTGGAACTGGATCTTTAATCTTTAGAAATCACCTATCACCTCTGGCCCTTTCTTTTCTTCCATGTACATTGGGGCTTTTCAAAGGGCTAATATGGACCAAATGACATAGTTTATGTCTAAACAACAAGTGATGCATTATTGTGTATCATAGGTCTGGTGTGTGCAATGCCATTGATAATAAAACACCATTTGGGGGGATGCAGAATGTACGCATGGTATAATTCTATTACATGTGTATATAAAAAGGAGGGGAACTATGTGGTCCCCAACTGTTTTGGCACCAGGGACCAGTTTCTTTTTTTTTTTTTTTTCAGGGACCAGTTTCATGGAAGACAATTTTTCCATGCATAGGGATGAGAGGTGGGCATTAGAGTCTCATAAGTGGCACACAACCTACTTCCCTCACATGCACAGTTTACAATAGGATTTACCTTTCTATGAGAATCTAAAGCTGCCATTAATGTGACAGGAGGTGAACTCACATGGTGATGTGAGTGAAGGGAGCATCTGTAAACACAGAGGAAGCTTCACTCACTTGTCTGCTGCTCACCCCCTGCTGTGTTTGTAACAAGCCACAGACCAGTACTGGTCCATGGCCCAGGGGTTGGGGACCACAGTGTTACACACATGTATGTAGGTACACAAAATAATCTAGACACAAACTGAAGAATAATGACTTCAGGAGCAAAAGATCGGGGTCCCAGAGAGTGGGGAAGGCAGTGAGTATGAAAGGAGCCTTTGCTTTCATTGTATGACATTCTGCGATGTTTGCAATTTTTAAACCACACGTCTTGATCACACTTATAATTACATTTTTAATTTAAAATAATCATTTGTAGCAGTGAATCTTGCCCAGAATAAGGGGTAGTGATAGGAGGAAAGAGGAACAAATCAAGAGAATAGGATTACATCACAAAAGCAGTTTTGTTTTTTGCCAAAAGTTGTTTTTTTTGGGGGGGAGAGGGGTGTTGAGACAGAGTTTCACTTTGTTATCCCAGGCTAGTGTGCCATGGTGTCATAGCCCACAACAACCTCAAACTCTTGGGCTCAAGAGTAACTGGGACTATAGGCACCTGCCACAACACCTGGCCAGTTTTTCTAGTTTTGGAAGAGATGGGGTCCTGCTCTAGCTCAGACTGGTCTTGAACTCAGGCTCAGGCGATATACCTGCCTCAGCCTCCCAGAGTGCTCGGATTACAGGTGTGGGCCACTGTGTCCAGTCCAAAAGCTGTTTTATTAAAAAAAAAAACAAAACAGAATATGGATTTTAGAATTTTAGGAAACATTATCCTAAGCCATACCAATGTTTAAATCCTGGGTCAAAACAATTGCATGTCCCTGATATGTGTCTTGTGCTGCTTGGGAGAGAAAAACAACCTAAAGAGCCACAGGCTTGTATTATTCTAGGAAATGATTTATAGTGTTTAGAAAATTTATTATTTGAACTTGTATTTATTAAAGTATTTTATGTATACTTGAATTTAAATAAAATTCTGTTTCACTGAGGATGCATCTAATAATGAAGCCTTGTGGCAAATGCCTGATTCATTGTTTAATTAATTCCTGCAACCCATGATGGGGAAGGTCTGGCTCAGGAAGTCAGGTTCAGCCACGCTGAGCGAGGAGTCACCTGTGCTGTGCATAGTTGGCAGCTGGAAACACCAGGGCCCCACCAGGCTTGTTTCATTATGTCAGTACCAAGTGGATGGAGGGTGTCTCAAGGGGTCAAGTCACTCTTTGCCAGAAAGGGCCTTCCAGGATTTATCTACCTCTCTGCAGAGGATCCTTCAACATTCTGTAGCCCCTTGGTGACTTTAGTTTGGATCACACCTTAAGGTGAATCTAGCAATTACATTATTTGATTCAACATGAACTTATCCCACTGTATGACCAGGAAAGGTAGAAGTTATTTAGGCAAAAGAAAGAGTTCACAGAAAAAAGGGGAGGCCAACTACGAGTAATGGGGATTTGGAAAGGAAAATGAAGTCAGTCCCACATGGATATAGTGGTGGTTCTCACTTTTGAAGACACAGATTGCTTGTCCTACACCCAGAGTTTCTTAGTAGATTTGGAGTGGGGACTGCGAGTCTGCATCTCTAACAAGTTCACAAGTGATAAGATGCTGCTAGTCCAGGAACTACACTTTGAGAACTGCTGGGCATAACGGACTAGGAGGATGATGGTGAGAATCAAACCTGGAGAGGTAGACAGGGCCACATAGGCCAAGTTAAATCTTAAGTTATATCTTAAGGGGCATTGGGAAACCACTGGAAGTTATATGACCCAGCAGATGTTTCAGAAGCATGGATTGGCAATGAGAGAGCCACATTAAGGAACAGGTAGAGGGCTTGTCTATTCTGGAGGGTGGCACAAAGTTGGGGGCCATACAGTAATCTGGAGAAAACGCACGATGGTGTTTGGAGAAGCTCTGCATATTGTTTTACAGTGTCCTTGAATTATATGTGTTTGAAAAATACAGAGTATTTCAAAAGTCAACTCTAAAGTCACCACACATGGGGAAAATGGGAGATGGTAGCTAAATGTACCTTTATTTACAAAACATTCGTTAGAAAGTTTTTCAAAGAAGTGGCCAATATGTAGAGAATATTTTGTTTGTATTTTGTAAAATAAATTGTCTAGGCTTGGAGAATCTGCTGGAGAGGACTGTGTTTGTGGATATACGAACCAGAGCTCAGTAGACAGAAGAACAGGGAATGCATTTAAAGCTGTGCTCTCCATTTGATATTATAGGAGAAATTTTACATTTTCTTCAAAGAGGAGTAACAAAAGATATGTTTATTATGATCATGATTTTCAGGCTCTGAATCAAGTTTATGGAATACATTTATTTCTTGTCACATTCAGTTCTTTCTTAAAATTCTGAACAGCATCTCCTACACTCGATAACGCAAGTGATGGGACAGCTGGAGTCCATGATTTTGAAAGTTTGAAGCCTTCTGTACTGCTTTCTGCTCTAATGAGAAACATCATTTCCTTGTGGTTTCAAGCCCTATCAAGAATTGCATAACTGATGGCTTACAGCTATGAGCTAGAAAAAACAATTCCATTCTTTACACATGAAAAACTCCTAGAAATTCTTAAGATCAATATCCTCAAAGGAGAACAAAGACAGATAAAAAAGTTCACAGGCAAATAAAGACAAACCTCCTAAAATATCTGCAAGTATGTTTAAACTCACTTATAGTAAGAATGAAAATTATACACACTGGCAGAGAAATTTTGAAAAGCAGGGGCAGAAAGTTAAGGGAACAACTGGAATTCTCCTAGCCCTTCTTCTTTCACATCCATAAATCCTTTCATGAAAAGCCATGTGAGTAATGAAAACTACAAGTAGCCAAAGAAAGGTAGAAGTGGGTGGTGTAGAGCTGAGTGCTGTGAATTCTCTATTACTTTGCTGAGGAGACATTCAGCAGCTTAGTTAGGCTACGACTCTAAGACAGGATTCAGATCGAGCAAATCAAAGTCTACAGAAGGAATCAGCCTTAGATTAATTGTCATGAATGATTAATCTGCATACAAAATGAAAAAAATCATATATTATATCCTTATATTTTGTTTGCTGTCTGTATTTTAACTGTTATAAAAGGACTGACGTTTTATAAAAAATGAAAAGGATATATATTGTCATTGAATGGAATCTTGGATTAAAAAGATTTAAAACACCCATGAGTGGCTTGGCGTCTGTGGCTCAAGAGGCTAAGGCGCCAGCCACATACACCTGAGCTGGTGGGTTCAAGCCCAGCCCAGCCCATCAAACAACAATGACGGCTACAACCAAAAAATAGTGGGTGTTCTGGCGGGCACCTATAGTCCCGGCTACCTGGGAGGTGGAGGCAGGAGACTCGCTTGAGCCCAGGAACTGGAGGTTGCTGTGAGCTGTGATGCCACAGCACTCTATCCAGGGCGACAGCTTGAGGCTCTGTCTCAAAAAACAGAAACAAAAACAAACAAACAAACAAACAAACAAACAAAACACCCATGAGTATGTGGTTGTTGCAAACTATGATGATGCCACTGCACTATAGCTGGGTGACAGAGCAAGACTGTCTCCAAAAATAAATAAATAACAGCCATTAAATAATTCATCTGAAAGCAGAACTCAAACTGATACCTACAGAAATAAAACAAAGCAAGCAAACCAAACAAACAAAACCCTTAAAAAGACCCTGGTAGTAACCATATACATTAGGGAAAAAAGTAATGAATGAAATACTCATTTGTTCTATGGCAGATGCATCATGCAGCAGTTAAGGAAACATGTAGTGGCATTGGAAACAGATTGATATCCAGCCCTTACTAGGAATAACACATTGAATACCTGTGAATTGTCAATGGTGATATAATATCAATACCCACTCTTTCAAGGCTACAAGTATGGTTAAATGCAATAATGAAAGTAACAGTTTCACTACAAAGTTGGGCACATTTAACTGATAAATATTTTGACAATGGTGATAAAGATAGGAAAAAATATGAAAAGTAAACTAGCTTACCATGGTGGGGGGCTTAAGATAATTTCAAAGGGGATACAGTAAGCTGAAAAATCTGTGAGTTGGGCGCCCTTGACCCCTGATTCTAGCATTGTTATTTAACTGGAGGTTTTGGACAACTGGCTTCAAGTTACAGTTCTGCTCAATGAGGAGGCAGCTTCAACCTTTTATCTTCTCTCTTGTGTCCGATGTGGCCTCCCATTAAGGAAAAGAGCTGATGGAACACTTCCTAGAGAATCTGTGTTGTAGTATTTTGTTGATTTTTAAAAATTTTTTTCAAATAAGGAGCTCATTCACATTTAGCTGTCAATGAGAAAAATTAACATGCCTGTGCCTGCCTAGCCCAAGGAAATCCCACAAAGAAGTGGCCATCTCCCCATTCCTCCTGCAGACATGGCTTGAGAATTAAAGACAGAAAAAAAACTTGGATTTTAGTTAGTCTTTAATATAACTAGAACTTTTCAATAGTAAACAATGATGTAAGTACAAAACATCAAAGCATGTTATCTATCAGTAGTTCTTAACGGTCACGTTGCCACAAGGTTGGAACTGAGGTCACTCATATTTTAAAGAAATAAAATTCACTGTTTCAGTGGAATCCATGTTCTGGCAGTTGGAAGGCAAAGGTGAGGCTTATTCTGGTGCAAAGCATATCCACTTTACTGGAAAGTACCTTTCTTCTCTCTCCCTCCCTTGAAATTTAAAAAAACTGTTCATTTTCCTTTTATATTAAAAGTGCCATGAGAACTGGAGGGGCTTTTCCTAAATGAAATAAAATTAAACTATACATGCCACACATTTCTGTGTCAATATTACTGGTTAAACTCCCTCCGTATTAGAAATTCATAGAAAACTAATTGTTAAGGTAGCACACTCTCAGACCACCATACAATTCAGAGCTCACAGTACAAGGCTCTGTGGTATAACGTGCCTATGAGCAGCTTCCTGTCATAGACGGAGGCCACGGAACTCCCCTGGAGAACAGATCCATTGTTGGCATAGACTGTAGTCACTGTAGGCTTCTCAGATAGAATGTTCTGGATGCGGAGAACCTATTCAGAGGATACAAAGTATTAATATAAACCATCATACACTCAAGTCACTCAATCACCAAGAAGTCCTGTCTTCCACAATGACATACTGATTAGGAGGACATGCTGCTGAAAATAGCAGTTACTAATCTTTTTAATGCTTAAATTAAAGTACTTTCTCAAACTTCAAAGAAAGTACTTTCTTAAACCCTCTAGTTATTCCATGCCAACATGGGATTTAGTGTTATTATAGCAATTCAGCATTAATAGAAATACTTTTACACTAATGGGCCCACTCTCACTCTATTTCAACATGAACAAAAATCATGTCATGCGGTGAATTGACAATAAACCAGATATTTTGAAAATTGCTAGCATACCACCCAAGAAGGGCATATGTCTTTATAAAAATGCTTTTTGACTAGTTTCCACTGTAATTTAATACATCAAAAGATTATCTTTTCTGAAGTATTTGAATAAAGTAACATTCTGCCAATTATTGGCTTAAAGCAATTACAAAGCCACTACATAAGTTTATTGTATTATTGGTTTAAAAGAACTAAACAAATCATCCCCTTGACAGTTTATTGTATTATTAGTTCAAAAGGACTTGAATAATTAAGGTTGAAGAACTGAAAATATAAAAACCTCTGATGACGGAGGATTGTTTGGGTCATACACGAAGAGCTTCTGGCCATTAGGTTGACAGCCTGCCCAGATGTCCCCCGAGGAAGGATCAATAGACAAATTATCCACCAGTGTATCCAACTTAAGTACCTTCCAAATGAAAAAATGTCAACATCTAAATGACATGAGAAGCTTGATTCGATAATTTAGAGCTAACCTTTCCTGCCTCCATGCACGTGGGGAAATTATACAAAGCTCCCTCCTTCCACTCTCTAACACTAATATTCCTTAAAATAAATTTCATAATCTAGTTTGGAGCCACTTTTCATCTTTCCTTAAATTAAGGAAGTTAGGGTGTTAATCAATCTCTCTAAGAATCTTTTTAAAAAATGAATTCCTTAAAAGATGCACAAGGATCAGCTTGCTCAAGGAACTCAATCAAAGCAGGATAGGAAATTCTTAGTGAACCTAAAATATGTGTTATTGAGCAGGAAGAAAATAATAATGGCATGGAACCCAATTTCTACCTTCATTTATTATTGAAAGAGCTGACAACGTGCATAAATCTTCATTTGAGAATTCATCTATTAGTCTTTTCAATTGTGAAAATTCTTATTGGAATTCATTGGCTGCCATCAATACTTCACGGAATGGGCCCTAAATCTGATGCAGATATCACTCTCAACCTGCTGCTGCATGTAATCACGGTCGTTCCTTGTGATCACTGGGAATAGGAGAGTTCTCTAGTTATTGGGAGTTAATATCTAAAAACCCAGAATAACTATGCTAGCATTTATATTGTTCTCAGTGTGGTATGACAATAATACCAGTGTAACTATGTAATGGCAAAGTATAAAAAAAATAGAGGTCTATATATACTTAAAACAAGAAGTATTTTACCTTCATTTGAGTCAAATTCATATCAGGGTGTTTTTCCAAAACATGAATTTCATGAGCCAGTGCATCAGCAACATAGATATACCTTTGCACAAAGGACACAATGGTTAGAGCGCCATGCCAATATAAAACTTCATTAATACAGTGTGAAAGAGTAAGTCTTAATAACCTGCCAAGAAGTTAATCAATGACAAGCCCTCAAGGAATGCTTGATAAAGGTCAATTTTTATTTAAAAAGTAAGCTTTCAAAATCAATTCAGTAGTGCTACAACAATCATGGAATTATTAAATTATTTTTTAAAAGGCTTGTAACAAAAAAGTAATGTAGGACATCATTTTGAATATGAAGTCCATGATATTGCCATTGAAATGAGAATAATTTGGCTACAAAAGAAAAACTTTTACAGTATACAATATAATTTTCTATTTCTAAGTATCATTTACCTATGGAAATATATGGTATAGGATACTTTAAAAGTGTTTATTTACTGATACTAAACAAAATATTTATTAACACATGGAGACTTTTAAGAGTCAGAGATAAGTATCTATCCAGAATAATCTGTCTATGTCTAAGGAGAGTGAATAAATTAATTGATTTCCAGGGCAACTGTTCTGCCGAGCACTTATCACGTGTAATGAGGGAGGAATGTTTGCAAAATCAGGTCTTGGTCTAAAGCATGGGAAAGCAGAAAGGGGAAGTTGGACCTTATCTATTAAATAAAGTTCAGCCTCTTAACCTAACTTGATTTGACAAGCAATCAGATTCCACTGAATTTTTAGAATACCAAAGTGGCATCATAACAAATGGTCAGTTCCATTCAACAATTACTGAGCCCATGCTTTGCATCGGGCACTGTGCTCAGCATGAGAAGAGGAGGAAGACAGAAATCCTGTCTTGAGGAGTCCTTACAAGCTAATGGGCTACAGAAAGACCAAGCTGGCACGACTGTGAACAATGGCAGTAGACAGAAAACAAGTAGACAGAAAGTCTCCTACTCCAGCCAGTGAGGATAAGCGCCTCAGCCAGGCAGGTCTCGGTGGGGAGGAAGATCAGTGGGGTTAGGAGGCACAGTGAGAACCTGTATGACTAGCTCCCAGGTTGGATAGGAATGGTGACAGAGAACCAGGTATAAAGCTGAGTCTCCCCCTCTTTCATCATCATTTTTTTAGCTTGAGTGACTGGAAAGTTTGACTCTCATAATGGCAATATGAGAGTTGGAGAGCAAAACAGATTCGACTGGAGAGGTTGGAGCAGGTCAGTCAGAAACAATTTAAATTAAATGATTCTACATTCATTTTCTGTAATCAACAAGAAAAGAGGAGAAATTGCATCACAAAAATAAGGATGGTTAGTTGTCAAGGGATGCCACATTTAGTTTATGTTATATTTGTGGAAGTTTAAATTGTTCAGTGAGCTAAGGTAGTGGACGAGAAAGCTAATAAAGAATTTAATATCCTTACTTAGAGGTTGTGCATATGAAAACAGTGAGATAATTTTGGAGGACAATTTGGCAATATTTACTAAAGTTAACACTTAAAGGATTCACACTGTTTGAACAAGTAGGTCTCTATCTAGGGCTTTGTTTTACAGAAACACTTATATAGATGTGCAAAGGGGCTCATAATACATTCTGCCTGTGCCATAGCTGGGATTTGAACCCATGTCTATACAAATCCAAAATCTGCATTATGCTATAATATTCTCTTACAGAGTTTTTCTTTAAAATCTACTTAGGGGCGGTGCCTGTGGCTCAAAGGAGTACAGCACCGGGCCCATATGCCAGAAGTGGCGGGTTCAAACCCAGCCCCAGCCAAAAACTGCAAAAGAAAAAAAAAAATCTACTTAGATTAGTGTAAGATTCAGTGGTAAATGAGATATATACAATTTTTTTTTTGGGGGGGAGTGTTATTTGTTTGCTTTGCGTCGGCAGGGTAAAGATGAAGTCTTTGATATAAAATAAAGGTGTATTCCTAAAAAGGTTTTTGTACAAAAAAAAAATCACCTACATGTCTACCAAAGATGAAGTTTTTGGTATAAAACAAAAGTGTGCTCCTAAAATGGTTTTTACACAGAAAAAAATAGAACCTACGTATCCATGAAACAGAGCACTGGCTCAATTCATTTAGGAATTATTCCTTGTAATGGAATAATATATAGCCAATAAAAACAATGATATATTTACTTAAAAGGATATATCTACCTGATACTTTAATATGTATGCATAAGTCTTATCACACTTTAAAATTTCTATTTATAAAATTAAATTTGTTAATAATATATGCCAAAATTCACACAATGATAAATATAGGAATACATAATAGATACATATTGTATATAAATACATCTACAAAATATATACAATTATATATAGGGTATGTATGTATATATGTTATATAAAAAATTTCAAGAAGCTATTTTCATATTGAAAAGAAAAAAATAAAGCAAAGTAAAACTTTGTCCAAACACCATGACTGAGGAAAAATTAGATATTCTGTAAGGGTCATACTTATTATCAGATGAAATACCGATCCCATTCGCTGTATCAAATCCCTCTGCTACCACTTTAACTTCATTTGGACTGTAGTAAACAACATTTGACCACCGTAAGTTCAAGTATGTTTCCAAATACTTTAAGAAAGGATCAGAGAAATAGTGGTCATTGGTGGCGTAGAAATGTGCGGGTCCAACAGCTGTGATATCATTCACACTAAAAGATAAAAATAATAGGTGAGAGCAAATAAAAAGCCTACTTAGTTTCCACATTAAAGATTAAGTATCAAAACAGAGAGAGAGAGGTTTTTTATGGTAAAAACCTACATCATGTGGCTCGGCAGCTGTGGCTCAACGGGCTAAGGCGCCAGCCACGTACACCTGAGCTCACGGGGTTCGAATCCAGCCCAGACCCACCAAACAACAATGGTGGCTGCAACCAAAAAATGGCCGGGTGTTGTGGCGGACGCCTGCAGTCCCAGCTACTTGGGAGGCAGAGGCAGGAGACTCACTTTAGCCCAGGAATTGGAGGTTGCTGTGAGCTGTGATGCCACAGCATTCTACCCAGGGTGACAGCTTGAGGCTCTGTCTCAAAAAAAAAAAAAAGAAAACCTACATCATGGATACATTGAACACTCTCTGGGTGACTGCCATACATAAACTCAATCATTATAGAAGTGATCGATGTAACCAGAAATACTTGTACCCCTGTAACAATTTTTAAATTTAAAAAAAGATTAAGTACCTTTAAGGCATATACCACATGTGCTTTAAATCTTTGGTAAGAAGTTTTTCAGAGAAAGTGAGTTGAAATGATGTGACTATAGTTACACGATATACTAAAACGTTTGCCAGAGAATAATTTTGTACAGTACCTGGTAAGTTGAAGACAGGGAATTTAGTAATTATGGTAGATTATTATGCAAGAAGAGAGAACTTGGGGCCATCAGGGTATTTTTTTGACAGCAAAAAATGTAGGTTTAACGATTACACGTAAGGACGAGCTGTGCACGGTATTGCACTGGAGAGAGCCTGACTATCTGGAGAGCTGGGCAGTCCATCAGCAATGTTTACCGAGCTTCCATTTACTCAGTTGCTGAATTTTCCTGAGTTCCCTTGCTTAGTTATTAGTCAAACTAAGGTTGACTGTTCAATTTCTACCTGCCTCACAAAGCCGACATGCCAAGAATGAACAGGCACTCAATAAACACTTGCCGAGAGATGGATGATGAAACTGCCATAGTACAACGCTTCAGATGAGAGATTTATATGCTAAAAACAATTACATTTTTAAAATCAGTTAGGCAAGGGTGTTATTAAATTTAAATTCCAATTACCCTATGCAAAAATTTCAGAAAGAGCTGCTTTATTCTTTATTAAATGAAAAATAGAGAGCTATAGGGTAGGTGGGTCTCCTTTTTCTGAAGACGCTCCATCATGCAGAGGCTGCTGAGTGATATTTATGCGCCAACCTTTTATTTGAAGTACATTTGGAAAGAATGATTGGAAGTTACATGCCTATGCCCTAGACGAGGGAAGCAGAAATTAAAACTATTCATCAAGTTTTAACTAAAAGAATTAATAGAATAGGCTACTGCATGCTGGACTAGGAGGATACACATGGTTCTCTTTTGGCCCCATTATCAAACAGCTTTATGCTAAGTAGGAGTGACCCACTTCCAATATGAAAGCCCTCAATTCTGTGAGGCCACTGGCCCCAGCCACCACTAACCCGACCAAAACATTTTGTATATAGTCCCATAGAAAGCATACAAACCTCATATAAAACAGACTACTCTTTCTTGGCAGGAATGGTCATGAGTCATCTAAGATAAAGAGTGACAGTAGGAAAAAACAGTAAGCAGACTCTGTCATCTACTCTCAAGATAGGGCTGGAGAGTATCACTGTCCAGTTGGGTACTTCACCATTTCTCAAGGGAGTCCTCATACAGCACTGATTATTATAATGAATGATATCAACTTGCCCATGCCATGCATTCCCTAATTTATAAGGGATGTATATGAGGGCTGTCCAGCCATATAATATGAAAAATAGAGACATACATGGCTGGACACTTTCCGGACAGCCCTTTAATACAGGTAGATATAAACTATATATTGTGTAGTATATAGATTAGCTCTCATATATTGGTTTACAAATATACGCAGTACACACACACAAAGTCACACAGTATATAATCAGCTTTTATAAAAAGTGAAAGGACCACTCACCACAGGAAATATCTGAAAATACGAGAGGTAAATTAAAGAATGAACAAAATAAAGAAGTACCTTGGAAGAAGCTCATGTCGGATTGTTTTCAGATGCAACAGAGAATTTTCTTCTTCTTCAAATTTAAAAATTTCTACTGTATTCTTAAATTCCGGGTGGTTTACAACAAAGAGATAAACTGTGTCATCTAAAGAAATGAAAGGACAGAGTTAATTTACAAGACATAACCACAAGACCTCTGGGCAGACACTGACATTTAAATACAACGGGCAAGGAAAGGTTGAATGTACAGCTGGTGGAGACCTAACAGATCATTCTTCTTCCCTGGCTTTCCCGTCACTGTCTGGTGTTATTTCTGATCACTGGTCCCTTGACTTTTAAGAGAGAGTTTCCTGCTGCATATACAGAATTTATATATAATCTGCTTATTGTTTAATTCAGAAATACAGCTCTTTTCAAATGCAATGATCATAGGTATGTGAAAAGGTTATGAAATCTAAACATTCTTTCAGGTGTTAATGGTTAGAAATTTCAGATGAAACATAGCTTATTTCTAGCTGAAGAAGCAAATGTTTGTAGAAGCATGTAGAAATAAGTCACAAGTTAATTGTTCTCTTCCTATAAGTATGAACTAAATACATCTTCTATAGTCATTTGTAAACCACTATATGTTTCTAAACATTGGTAGTTCATTGGTTCTTACCATTGTCTATGAAAGTGCTGATGCCATGTGGATTAAATGTAGCCAGATTAAACCCACGGCTGATTCTTAATTCCAGTGCCTTCAGCTTTTCTTCTTTTAGATCCATCATTAGTATTCCCCCAGGCTTATCTGGTGCAAAACTGTGGAGTCCTGGAAATTTTAGACCCTTTCCAAAACAGTGAAAAAATACAAAGGCTTAAGTATTCATATAGACTGAAGTGGGAACTATACATGAATGATATTGACTGTGGTTAAAAGTGGTGGCAAAAAGCCACCAGGGTGCACACTCTCTCTCTCATATATTCACAAGCCCAGAGAGGAGATAATAGAAAAAACATTAATTGAGAGCTAGAAAGTTGAAAGCTGATCAATAGCTGATTTTGATGAATTGAGACACAAGATCAGAGATTTATTCTCCTCAGAGGGTAACCAGAAGGCTGGTGGACTGGGAGATTCCAGGCAGAGTTGAGGGTGGAGACAAGTCAATGTTTATAGTCTGGCTGGGAGCTCTCAGGCTTGGGCCTGCACGCTGCTTCTACAATGCCAGAAGTCTTGGTCAGCAGACACAGGCCTCACGCTTCATCTCCAGTCCAGCAGCAAATTCTGCTGGCTTCACCTTGAAAATATATCCTTTCATGAGGACACGAACAATTCTCCGTTCTTCCTCCCTTTGGCTGCCCGGGTCCAAATCCCCCATCCTTACTGTGGCAACTGCCTTCTAACTGGCCTTTCTGTCCTTAACTCCCTACTGTTCACTAGCACTGCAGCATCAGGTCCCCGTCACACCATGTCCCACCTCTGACAACAACTCTCTAATGGCTTCCCACCACCCTCCATTCTGTAATCCTAGCTACTTGGGAGGCTGAGGCCAGGGGATCACTTGAGTCCAAGAGTTTGAGGTTGCTGAGAGCTATGATGCCAAAACACTCTACAGAGAGCAAGTGAGACTCTGCCTCAAAAAAAAAAAAAAAGAGAGAAATTTCCTCCCATGGCCTAAAGACCCCGTGTGATCAGCACTGCTGCTCTGTCCCACCTCAGACACCTGTCTCACTTCCTTCATCTCCTACAATGCTCTTCCTCCTTGAGGTTCTTCAACAAACCAAGCACATTTTTTGATTTCTGCCTCAGGTTTTTTAAACCCTGTTCCCTCTGCCTTGGAATATTCCCCCCACCCTCACCCCCAGCATCTAGAGTCTCTTTCCTCAATGTCTTTATATATGTACAAAATGTCAGCCTCTCAATGCGGCCGTCTCAGACCCAAATCCCCTTGCCCTGGGCCATCCTGTTCTCTTACTCTGGCTTACTTCTCTCCCTGGCCCTTCCTGCTGTTGGACATATATGTACTTATACTATAATAAATACGACCTATTTAGGGAGTGGAGGGCAGGAACAGACAGGCTCCGGAAGAGCTCACTGTTACTCCCAGAGCACAGCTGCACAGCTCCTCCCAAGGCCTTTATGCTGTTCTTCTTTTTGCCTGTAAGTCTCCTGTCATCAAATCTCTAAGACTCATGACTTTCCTTCCACCTGATCTCTGGGCAAATGTCACTTATCAGACAGGCCTCATCTGCACCCTATCTAAAATGTCAGCATGATGTGTCCTCCCTACAGCTGTCATGTCCCACTGCCCCACCTTGCGTTATGTTTTTATAAAGCACTGTCATCACCTGACACATATTTACAAGCTCCATTAAAACACAAGGGGGGCTCTGTCTCATTTGTTCACTGCTAGATCCCAGTTTCAGGGAACAGTGCCTGGCATCTATGCTGCCTTTCCCCACTGATACTCAAAATGTCACCTTCATCGTGTACTAGACCCCCCCATTTATACACCGGTCCATTTAGGGATTCCGTTTTGCTCTTCTGATGTCTCGTGCTTATTTCTGTGCCAGTACACCACTCTTTAGATCACCCCTGCTTGACATATAAGATATGCATATACTACATATACGAGAGAGTAAATTGTTCTGAATGGAACATTATTATTACATTTTTTGTTTTATTCCTAGTATGTGGGGGAAATATAAAATTGAGTTTTACATGTTCATTTTGAATCCAGACATTTCTCTGAACTCTCCTCTTAGTTCTTTCTCATAGTGAATCTCTTGGCTTATCTGAAAAACAAGTAATCACATTATCTGAAAATAATGGCACCCCTGTCCTCTCTCTCCCAGCTTACATTTCTTTTCCTCGTTTTCTTGGGTTATTAAGAATTCTAATAGATTACTGACAGTTGTGATGGTGTTGGGCATTTTCTTCCTGTTCTAAACATTAATGGGAATTTAGCTAATGTTTTGCCATCAAGAAAGATATTTGCGGCTCGGCGCCTGTAGTTCACGTGACTAAGGTACCAGCCACATACACCACAGCTGGCAGATTCGAATCCAGCCTGGGCCTGTCAAACAACAATGATAACTACAACCAAAAAAATAGCTGGGCGTTGTGGTAGGTGCCTGTATTCCCAGCTACTTGGGAGGCTGAGACAAGAGAACCACTTAAGCTCAGGAGCTGGAGGTCGCTGTGAGCTGTGATGCCACAGCACTCTACCCAAGGTGACAGCTTGAGGGTGTGTCTCAAAAAAAAAAAAAAAAAAGGAATGATATTTGCTGTAAGTTTCTGGGAATTTTCCTTTGCGTTCTAATTTGCTTGGAGCTTTTAATTGGGAATGAGTATTGAATTCTGCTAAATGCTTTATGGCATGCACTCAGATGATCCAGGTCTTTTCTTTTAAAGCAGTTAAATAGTAAATTATCTACCTATCCACCTATAAAATGCTGATTCATCCTTACATTCTTGAAGAAAAGTCTTCTAGGTGATAATAAATTTTACTTGCACTACTTCAGTTAGTTCACTAATATGATGTAGTCATATTTTATGCAACTGTAAGGACACAAAATTAGACATAATAGGAAATCTCCAATTTCAAAAAAATCTATCTACAATTGCACAATTTCATGGTTGGCAGACCCAGAAAGTAGAACAAACTGGAAATATGTTCTTGCTACATTGGACTGCTACTTGAGTTGCTAATAACCTCCATTCTTTATCAGCGTCCCAAAACAGTAACACGGTTCATGTGCACAGGAAGCTCTATCAGACACTGATCACTAACCATGGTTATTTTAACAGCCCTCTATTTAAATATTTTTTTTTCTCTTTTTAATGGCAGTAAAACACACATAAAATTCACTATTTTCACTATTTTCAAGTGAATCCTTTAATAGCATTAAGTTCACATTGTTGTTTAAATTTTTAAATATTTTATTCTACGCCATCCAATTGCTCATCAGCCATTATGTTAGTTTTGACATGACCCTCAAACCCATAACTGTGGAATAAAGTGACGTAGATAAGCCAGCACGCTAGGACAACAAATAAACAACCCCCCACGGGCTCTTCAGTCCGAAAGGAGCACACTCTGGAAAACGTTGGTGATAATGATGAGTAAGTGAAAATCAGCAGTAAGGTGGGAATGTTTCTAAATTTGCAAAAAATTAAAAAATTAAAAATAAAGGAAAAGAAGGTTGAATAACTAAAGAAGGATAACAGGAAAAAGCAAAAAAAAAAAAAATTCTACTGACACCGCAGATCTTTGCAACTGTAATATGTCCCTCAGCTAAAATACTATCGATTAATGTGCCTAGAGAGCTTATCCCTCCTACTTCTGGTTCATTCCTATGAACCAGGGGGTTATAAAGAAATCCTGATTATAGATGATTTCTAGATCACACAAACCTCCAAGAACACATACTTGCAAAAAACAAACAAAAGAAAAGCCAATGTGGTGCCTTCTACTTTATTCAGCATTTTTGCATCTCTAGTTATGAATGATTCCAATCAGTAGTTCCATGTTTTTTCCTAATCCTATAGACACATATGAAAGTATATGCTTCTACTAAATAAACCTGGATCCCTATTATAAATATCACTTTACTCATTCTATGCAGGCAATTATATGAAACTTTTCTTTTAAAACCTTATTTTTTACATAAAATATAAATATTGGCGTTTCTGCTAAAGTGCATAGTATTTCTTTTTTCCCCTCAGTAGCAATCACCAGCTGCTCACAGTTCTTCATATATAAAAGCCATCAGAATGCTGATGAGTTTTAATCCTCATTCCCTTCCAAGCTGAGTTCTTCCACTTTTCTCTTATATAAGTCTGACAATTACTTTATTAGTGTGGAGACTCTATTCTAAAGTATCTCCAAGTTTTTCACATCCCTCCTGAGTCCCGGAACTTGAAAATAATGGATATTGAAAGGAAACAGAACAAATACAGGCAGAGTTTAGAGTTGGATACTTGTTCCTAAAGAAAAACTGGAGCCATGAAGATGCCAAAGACACTTATTTCTCCCCAAGCCAGAGAGGTAGGTGGTTAAGAACCTCGTCATCTGCCCGCTTATCTGGATATCCAATCAGAATGGATACTGAAGCAAGCCAGCCATCACATAAGGTAATCAATTTTAAAGCATTTCTATTAGATGCCCAGAAAGAATACTGCTTTTTTTATAGTAAGAATTAAGGCAAAGTGAAGGGTATAGATAAACTCAGTTGCTGACTTTCCACTTATGACAAGCTATGCAGGGGGCAAAAGACAGACAAGAAGCAGCACTGGCCTTGGTCTGGAAAAGTTAGTATATTGTTCAAAAATGAATAATAATGGCAAGAGTATTTGCTTCCAATTGAATGTGAATTGGAAAGAAGGGTAGATGCTGTTTTTAAGGTAGTATAATGGTCATATCGAATGTCCATAATACTGCTTCAAATATCCTTTTTAATAACACACTTTTAAAACACAGATGGCAATGGAATATTTTATGGCTATGCATTAGGGAAATAAAGAGCAATGCAGGCAGTCCCCAGGTTACAAATGAGATAGGTTCTGTAGGTTTGTTCTTAAGTTAAATTTGTATGTAACTTGGAAGAGGTACATTTAACTATGATCTGTAATATCCCCCATTTGTAAGTGCAAGTTATGCATGAGTTGGATGTTGCAACTTGGGGACTTAACTGTAACAGCCTCCAAATTCTTGCATGTTTTATATAAGTAGGACGTTTGTGACTCGGGGACTGCCTGTATATCAACTGGCAAAGAGCCTTCATCTCTACATTGAGAAAAGCTTGAAGACAGGTTTTCCAAAATCCTCTTTGACTCACCCTTTTTTCCTATACATATTTTGGAAAATGAGGAATGTTAAAAGCAAATTACTGTTTCATAGGCCTAATCAAATTCCCTTCTACTCCTCTTCTGAGTCTGGGGAAGGAAGAAGACACTCACCACACTGAAGAAAGCCAGACCATTGGGAAGTATGTCAATATCTTCAGAGCCAGCTTCTGTAAGTTCAAGGAACAGAGAAACGTCATGTTGAAATTCTGTTATTTGTTAGATAGAGCATAACTGGGACTTTGTTTACTTTACCAGAGTATCTGTATCTTCAGGGATGGTTCCAATTTTTGTTTGCAAGGAACCATTCTTTTTAATAAATGTCAGTTTAAACCCCTTCCTGAAGTGAACTTTTGACTTTAAATATTAGATATTTTATGTTTACTCAAATCAAAGTCAAGTTATCACCACATTTCCAGCTACAATACAGAAAAAGTTGACATCTGTAGACTCTTATGATAAACACCCAGATGTCTGTATAAAAGTAATTGACATCAGGGGAATATTACTTTGAGCAGGAAGGGCTCACAGTCATTTAACCATGCAAATATCCTTGTCCTCTTCTCTGCTCACTCAATCTGAAGCAAACAGACATTTCTCTCATTAACGGAGATAAAACACCTGGGATTGCCTAGTTCCTCTTTAAAAAATGGTGCCTACTTGTTCTCATAAGCAATGAAAGCTTTCCATTTAATCTTTAAATTTAGGCTTTAAATTACAGGAAAAAACTAGCAAAAGAAAATTAATGAAAAATACTATGTGCCTAAGCCAAGTTGAAGCTTCTAATTCCCATCTGTGAGACCTGCTACAATTACTATTGATTGTTTATTGATTGTCTGCAGTACACTCCACACAGCACAGCAAATAATTAGATATAAGACCTTCCTAGCAGTCTCACTGTATAAATTCCGCGGACAGATAATAGACCCAAACACAAGAAAGAGGAATAAAAATGGCTTAGATTAAGCCAAATTATGACACGTTCTTTGAGTCCAAAAAGTCCAATCTTCCTCTTTAAGACCTGACCAAAGGATTTTTCCAAGATTATTTCTAGGCGGTCAAACCCAAACAACGTCTATCTATGCAGGCATTTTGGTTTTGATTCATGAGTTTGCATTTAGCTCGTTGACTCCAGTTTTGTTTGGTCTATCATAGTGAGAAAATAAAACAATATAAAAATGCCGACAGCTTCAATCTGTAAGAATGACCCATTTGCCAGGCTTTAGGAAGAAGATATACAGGGTGTCCGTAAAGTTCATGTGCAATTTAAGCTGAAGAGTGTTTTATTGGAGATGTTCTCAACCTGGACTCTGAAGGTCCCTAAAGAGTCACAAATGGGCTTCAAAGAATCTATGCCCTTCCTGATATTCTACACAATGCACAATATCTCATGTATGTACAGATGATAACTTTTTTGTGAAAAGCGTCTTTGACTTTCCACTGATTCAAAAAGGGTTTGTGAGTCCCCCCTAAGAAAGTTGAGAACCATTAGACTTTAGTCTCATGATGGTTCTACATTGGGAATGAGCAGAAATCAGGGGAATTCTACCCCTCATACATATGCACACACACACACACGTAATTCTACACCAAGTTTTGTTTTTCAGACCCATTTAGTAGAAACTGAACTAGTTAAAATTTGTTTTTCCTCAAGAATTATTTAAGAGAATTTAATTTCAATGTACACATGCTTACACATATAAACAAAAGGATATATAGAAAAAAATCAACAATGATTCTTGGAGCGCTATAACTTCAAGTGATTTTCATTTTCTTTAGACTTTTCTTTGTTTAAAATTTTCTGCAAGGCTCGGCGCCTGTGGCTCAGCGGGCTAAGGCGCCAGCCACCTACACCTGAGCTGGCAGGTTCGAATCCAGCCCGGGCCCGCCAAACAACAATGATGGCTGCAACCAAAAAAAAAAAAAAAAAAATGGCCGGGCGTTGTGGCGGGCACCTGTAGTCCCAGCTATTTGGGAGGCAGAGGCAGGAGACTCACTTGAGCCCAGGAATTGGAGGTTGCTGTGAGCTGCAATGCCACAGCACTCTACCCAGGGTGACAGCTTGAGGCTCTGTCTCAAAAAAAAAAATTTTTTTTTCTGCAAATAATATTATTTTAATAATCAAGAAAAGTGCAATTTTTTAAAAGGTTCTTTTATTTCAATCACATTATAACATCTTTCTGTTTAATTCCAAGGTCTAATTCCAGTGGGGAAAAATGGGTGTTACCTGTACCCTTCTTTGGAATATTTTCTAGAATTATTCCCCCAATCTCCATTTCTACAACCACATTTCAACAGGCTTTCATCATCTCATATCTCCTCTTTGGTGTGATTATTGCAAGATCAGCCAATGCTGGAGAAATTTTCTTCTCCTCTAATTCAGTAATAACAGTAATAATAACTGCTAACATACATTAAGCACATACCAAGTACCAGGCTCTTGGTAAATACCTTATACACAATACCTCATATAAGTTCATAACACTAAGAGACAATATATATTTTTTTAACATTTTTATTGTTTCAGCCACTTTCACTCAACTATCTTTTTTTGTTTTGAGACAGAGTCTTACTATGTCGCCCTCAGTAGAGTGCCATAGCATCACAACTCACAGCAACATTGAACTCTTGGGCTTAAGCAATTCTCTTGCCTCAGCCTCCCAAGTAGCTGGGACTACAGGCACCTGCCATAACACCTGGCTTTTTTTTGTTGCAGTTGTCATTGTTGTTTGGCAGGCCCAGGCTGGGTTCAAACCCACCAGCTCTGGTGTATATGGCTGGCGCCCTAGCCGCTGAGGTACAGGGGCTGAGCCAAGAAACAATATCATTATCCTTTATTTTAGAGCTGAGAATATGAAGCCTTTGAAAGGTTAAGCAAATTGCTCGAGGTCACAAACTAGGAGGCTGGGTCTCAACTCCTTCAGTCTGACTTGAAAGTACATAGGAAATACTCAAGCTAGCATTTAATGAATTTCCTCTGTCAGAACCATCCCCTGGTTCCCAAAAAAGTTTTGCTTCCATGCCTCTCACCAAGATCTTGACTAATTCACATCTTATGCTAATTCTTTAAACCTCTTTTGAGACTCTTTCTTTGGAAAGTCTTCCAGCTTAGCACATCAAATTTTGATCGCTTCTTATTACTTTATCAATTGGTCTGTGTCAGAGATCACTAAGTCTTCACTAGTACCAATATTCTCCTTCCTTTTTACCGACAGGCATGTGGCAATATAGCTACAGATATTTCCCACCCTTCCTGCTGGCAGATGTGGCCATGTAACTGAGTTCGGGTCAATAGGATGTAAGGACACAAGTTGCATACAAATACTGAGGAAAATAAAATAAAAATAATATCCACATAAATTTCTTTCTACTTCTTCCTGCTGGGAAGTCGCAACAACCAGAGTTGTAGTCTTGGACAAAGATGGAACAATATGTTGAAGGTAGTTGTGTTCCTTCGTTAGCCCTCATCCCTAAATGACCACTTGGGGCAGAGTCATCCAGTCACCAGAGGCCATACTTACCTTAGGACTGACACATAAGAGAAAAATAAAAATAAACTCTCCTCTTCTCTAAGCTACTATAACTTTAAACAGCAAATCAACCTTTGCCACCCCCAGCAGAGTATCCAATATGTTAGGTAGTATATTATCTTCCCCCTTTTTAGTTCACTAGTCAGATACATTAAACATCCTGGGAAAAGATACTATTTGGGAAAGAGAATTTGCGAAAGTTCCTTAACCTGAGACTCAGGTCCCTAAAAGAAAGACTATCCACATTGGTTTTGGTTTTGTTTCATTTTTCCTTTTTCACTCCATAGCCAGATTGTAAAGTACTTGATGACAAAAGCTGCAAACTTTAATGCTTTTTTTTTCGACCTCTCAAGCAGGACTTATTACAAAGGTTTTAACTGCCAAATGCATAAAACTGTTAGTTAACTCAAGAGAGACAGTCCAATCAAAATTTGGGGTTAGTCCAGACTCTGAAGGCTAAATGTTTTGAAAATGAGATTTTTTTAAAACAAAAAAGCCTCACATAATGTTAACTAGTTTTTTTTTTTTATTAATTTCAAAATATTAAGGAGGTACAAATATTTCTGTTTACCTTGTGAAATGCTTAAGTTGGGGCTTTTAGTGTACCCATCACCAGAACAGTGTTCACTGTGCCCGTCGGTAAGTTTTTATTCTTCCCTCCCCCGTACCTTCCCCTCTTCTTGGTTTTCAATGTCCTTTACCACTTTTTGTGCCCATAACTAGCTCTTGTCATTATAATTTTTATTATGTGTATATTGATATTATGCCAAATTTTGTGTATATAAATGCCTAGTTTCTGTCTATAAAATGGACAAGGAAATACGGAATAAATGCCAAACTTACTTTCACTATTTACAATACTGCGTGCCCAACAGAAGGCATATATCCTATAGGATATGTCGTCAAAAACTATGACTTATTGAAACAAAAAGGCAAGTATTATATAATATGTTTAAAGCACCTATGAGTTGCAAATAGTTCATTTCCATTGATGATGGATGAAGCACTATAATGTGTGTGTGTTTGTGTGTGTGTGTGTGTATGAGGGTACAGGGCAAAGAGGAAGAGGATCTCACCTCTTAGATGGATTAGCTGGCCTCAGGTGCATGACTGTTATTGTTTCCAAAAGAGAAAACAGGAAACGGTCCTCTCTACCACTGCTCTCTACCATAAGAAGTTGCTCTTGCCTATAGGAGAATGTATGTCTAGGACACTGTTAATCCTTTTAATCGAAGACCACTGAATACGCAACCGTTGTTAGACATACATAACCACAAGTTATTATTAACCATTATACATCACTAACAAATGTTCATATGGTGTGTGCTAACCACAGGGCAAAAGCAAAAAAAGAAAGGGGTGGGGGGAGCACAATTCTAATTAGATGTAAAAATGTATCCCAAATGTGCTTCTAATCACTCATCCTCTCCACTCTGTTGCTTTTTGAAGTGCCTCAGAGGCATTAAACACTTCACAAGAGGGGCCATAGGTGACATATTTCCTCATTCTTTCCAATTCTAGACAGCAGCTCACACACATCACAACATAAAGGTCACACACACAGACAGATGCCCGTTCAGAATACAAATGTTGCTAGGCTTGTTTTTCTCTGAGGAGCACTCTATCCCGGTGAGTTGTAACAGGGATACACTTGGCAGTTTGTCCGGTAATGTGTCTGGCTGTGCCCTGCTGTCTACTCTGAGACTTGAATTCACAGGTGGGCTTCCCAGGGCTGAGGGCTGTTTAATCATCTGACAATTATTAACTCAGTAGCAAAAGTAACCTAAGACATCACCAACCCCACCTCCCAACCTTGTCCAACATCCCTTACAGATGCCATCTGGCATTTGCTTGCTCTTCTCAATTGCAGCCAGAAGGTGCTGAGTTACTTGGGACTCCAGAACAACTTTAGTTTTAGAACCATCTGTATTATCCAGCACAGATCTAGTCAACTTGCTCTTTGACCCTGAGTTTACATTCTCCTACTGAGTGTTTGGGCAACTGAAAGAAAGAGCAGATACCCCAGGAAAGTCAACTATTGTAGGTACGAGGAGATAGGATGGGGAAAATACAAAAGCAGCAATGAGAAAGAGAGAAAGAACACACAGGAAACAGGCCTCTCAAGAATGAGAGGCAAGCAACAGATTTGTATAAAAACTTTGAAAGTAGAAAAAGTTGCTCAGACAGCTGCTGGTTTGCTTTTGTTTAAGGATTCTTGTGAATGCCGTCTGGGATGAATGAAGCGTCCAGCCTGTTAGTGTTGCCAACCAGAGAGCTACTTAGCAATAACCATTACAATTTTAAACATAGAAACAGCAGACCACTCAAAGGACTGTGACAAGGTATTCAATATACAGAGGGGTCACCATAATGAACAGGCCTTCTGTACTGATTCACACATGTGATGCATGTCTGGTCTATGAAAATTAGGTTTATGGAGGAGATGGTCAAGGTAGGGAGGTGGTCAACTATGGAGGCTGTACAGTGTATATCCTAAAGGAACAACAATCCTAGCATTAAGTCTGTATTGTACAGATAAACAGATGCAAAAGCGATGATGTTCACTGATTCATCTGTAGTTGCAAAAAATGGCAACAACCCAATGTACGTTAAAAGGGGACTGACCGGTTAAATAAGTCGTGGAAAGGGAAAATATTAAAACGAATGAGGTCAACCTACTTGTGCTGATATGGAATAAAGCAGGTTGTGGAATATTTATACTAAGATGCCATTTGTGGGGGGAAAAATGTATGTATATGCATATGTCATTTGTTAGTATATGATGGACAAAAAAGAAACTTTAGAGTGATTTACATGGAGGGATGGAGCATTTGATGAAAGATTTTTATTTTCAATTTCATATCTTTCTACCTTGTTTGAACATATACTGTTTATATGAACTTGCACAGAACTTACACAGAAATAAAGATCTCTGTACACTAAAATAAATTTCTAAAACACTGCATTAAGTGGAAAAAGTTGGTTTTGAAGTATTATGTACTATTTGACCTTATATATTTTTTCTTTTCTTTCTTTTTTCCCTCTTTTTTTTTCTTTTCTTCAGTTTTTGACCTTATATTTTAAAAAATTGTACATGTGTTCTTCATGAAGTCTTTCCCCAGGCCAATATCTTCCAGTGTTTTTCCTATGCTTTCTTTCAGTATTGTTATTGTGTCATGCCTTAAATATAATTCCTTTATCCAACTTGAATCAATTTTTGTGAGTGGAGAAAGGTGAGGGTCCACTTTCAGTCTTTGACATGTGGATATCCAGTTTTCCCAGCACCATTTATTGAATAGGGAGTCTTTCCCCAAAGGTATGTTCTTGATTGGTTTATCGAAGATTAGGTGGTTGTAAGTTGTTAGTTTCATTTCCTGGGTTTCTATACGATTCTAAATATCTATGTCTCTATTTTTGTGCCAGTACCATGTCATCTTGACCACTATGACTTTGTAGTACAGCCTAAAGTCTGGAATGGTGATACCCCCAGCTTTGTTTTTATTACTAAGAACTGCATTAGCTATGCGTTTTTTTTTTTTTTCTGGTTCCATATAAAATGCAGAATCATTTTTTCCAAGTCTTGAAAGTACGATGTTGGTACCTTAATAGGGATGGCATTAAATAGGTAGATTGCTTTGGGAAGTATAGACATTTTAGCAATGCTGATTCTTCCCAGCCAAGAGCATGGTATGTTCTTCCATTTGTTAAGATCCTCTGCTGTTTCCTTTCTTAGGATTTCATAATTTTCTTTATAGAGGTCCTTCACCTCCTTTGTTAGGTATATACCTAGGTATTGCATTTTCTTTGAAGCTCTTGTGAAGGGAGTTGTGTCCTTAATTAGCCTCTCATCTTGACTGTTATTGCCATATATAAAGGCTACTGACTTGTGGATATTGATTTTATATCCTGAGACATTACTGTATTTTCTGATGACTTCCAGGAGTCTTGTGGTCGAGTC